>JASAMX010003257.1:0-26502 GCA_030248175.1 Microlaimidae sp. YZB2_3 | reverse complement strand
ATGTACTTCGTTCAGTTTCGCGTGTACTTGATTACCAATACAAAAATGTTAAAGTGTAACAAATTTATTTTGTTTTACTTTCGTTTATTTAAAGTTTATTTGAAGTCTATTTTCAAGAAAATGTCTTGGTTTCTGACTTTTCCGATTGTGAGCAGAAAAAAAGACCATCGGAATCATGCAAAAATATAATTTTTATTATATTTTTAAAATTTGATAAAGGAAAAACAAAATGTAAAAAGCGTATTTTTAGTGATTTTATTATTCCTGAGCTTCCAGAAGGCAAAGAATTGTCATTCCATTTGCTTAGCACCTGGGGAGATCCGTACTATATCGGTCTAAATGGAATTGAAGTATTTACTGAAGAAGGGATTTTGGCTAATGTACAAAAGGTATGTTATTCATTTAAAAAAACATCAGACATTGATTGCTATTGTGATTTTATTTAGGCTGTATGGAAGCGCCGAATCGAACAAGGTTTTTTGTTTTTGCATAAATTCTGTAAACAATCTACTTATTTCGCAGTATTAAATTGGCTCACCTTCAAAAGAATCCCGGCACAAAAGAGTCCTGAAAAAAATCGCAGCTGGCACAAAAAAGTTCTGGCACAAAAGAGTCCTGGCACAAAAGAGTCCTGGAGAAAATGCGTTTATGCGCCCAAGCGCTGCTAGGGCTAAGGTCGGCACAAAATAGTCCTGGCATAAAATCAATTTTTAACAGCTTACATACAATGAAAAAGTGTACGGAGGTAAAGCAACGAAAATAATATGCCCCAGGCGCCTGTTAAAACACAAAAAAGTGGAGTAGAATAAGAAGTAAAAAAATAAATAAATAAAATAATAAATCAATAAAAATTTGTTAATTTTCAAAAAGTGGCGCAGTAAAAACTGATACTGTAGCCATGTTTAACAACACTTAACCAGTATTTAACTATTAATGTTTTCCAGAAAAAACAGAATTTTTTAAACTAAATTTTTTTCAACGTGTATTTAAACAATAAAATAGCCTAAAATGAGTATAAAATAAATTAAAACATAATCAAACAAGTCTCTTCATCTGCTTGAAATGGCTGGAGCCTCGGAGCTTGATATTGAATGGTAGAAAAATCACTTGTGTTAACTTTTTCTTTTTTTAAATCACCTATTTTTTCTGCTTTAAAAGTAAAGTATACCACTTTAAAAGTAAAAAATTGTTTAAAAAACTACACAAAAGATTTAAAAAACTATAAAGGTTATACGATAGAAATATAAATGTATCAAAGAGAATTTCGCAATTATATTAGGAGGTTATGTTCGTTTTAGTAATAGATTCATCAATTAATATTTATTTAATGGTATATTCAATTTTTTTTATTAAAATTTATTTTTTTATTAAAATTTATTTTTTATGTGTTTTTTATTCATTATTTAACTACTTTTTAGGTATTTGTGGTATCCATTTTTATCTCATCTTCCATTATTAATATAATCATCATGCAAAATCTTTCTGTACATTCGGAATTCTGTCGTAATCTTTTATAATATTTTTAAAAATGTTTATAACATATTTATTTAATTTTTAACTTAAAACGAATTATAAAACAAATTTGTGATTATGCTAAAAGTCCTTAAAATTTAAAGGTTATTTAAAGCCATATTAAATTGGACACATCTGGTTGTCCTTACAATTACGACCAAAACACTTATTTGATAAAAATTGTAATATTTTAACTATGAACAAAAAATTTATCCCAACTAAAATACTTATTTAGACATGATTTTGTTACTTAATTATTTTTAGGTAAAAATCTTTTATTCTAATCTTATTTAACTTGATCACAACCAAGCTATAAAAAAATTTTTATTATGACAAAAAACACTAATTCAATATTATATAATTTATACCCAAACACAACACATGACACAACACAACACACACACAAACCCAAACACATGTTTTTCTTATTTTTTAAATACTTTACAAAACTTTGAGCGTATTAATAACTAAATAATAAAAATACTTGGAAACATAAATTTTTTACCGGCGTAATTCTTCACACAGCCTCTTAAGAAGCTAATTAAAAAAACAAATAAAAAACTGGAAGTCAGCTGAGGTGTGAACATTGTATCTCAGCTGTGAAAAATTGATTATATGCCAGAACTCTTTTGTGCCGACTTTAGCGCTCGCAGCGCTTGGGCGCATGAATGCATTTTCTCCAGGACTCTTTTGTGCCATCTGCGATTTTTTTCAGGACTCTTTTGTGCCGGGACTCTTTTGTGCCGGACCCTATTAAATTAGTTGCATCTAAAACTGTAAATAAGCAGAAATAGTCACAACAAATGCGATAATAATGACTTGTAATTTGCGTACGGAAAAGACGTGCAGATAGGTATTACGGTAGCTTTTGTATGTATACCATGTTAATACTGTTCTTTTGCCCACAACGATAAAATGGATCAATTTTTCAGATCACAAGTTCCATCGAGGTGAAACCGGACGAAGTACCGGACTGCGTCCATCCCGAAACTTTACTGGACGGTCACTACCGCAGCAGAGATGACACGCGGCTGTGGATAAGGTGTCGTATACACTTCCTTACGCGGAGGAAATTACTCTAAAGCTAAAGTCTTTCAGGCTGAAATTAAGGGCGTAACCGCTCTCCGCCAGGAAGAAATAAACAATAAAACCGCGAGCGAGAAAATTTTTTTAGCGGTTATGTAACCAATTATTATTAGTTGCGTCGTGTGTTTCTCTGCACGTGATATTTTCTCAAAGAATGAGTGGTTACTTTACCACTCATCTATTTTTACCCTGATAGAATTTATCTTTAGTTTATTAATTAATATTGAAGATGTTCCCACCTTCGCCTGTTAATAAAGCGATTTTAAGCTTACTTAAGCTTGTACTACATTTAAAATTACTTTATCTGCATTTTTAAAACTATTTCTAGCGTTTTAAATAAGTTTTAAAAAGTTTTAATTCGGAAAAAAATTATCTATGGTATCATTCTTTTAATTATTCACGAAGTTAGTACAAAGCTTCGGATCTCCGGAGCTCTAGGGTTTGCTCCGGAGCTTCAAAAAGCGAAGTCCCGCTCCGAAGTTCGACACCCGGAGAAGATCATTGATTATTATAGAGGAAGAAATTTTGTATTTTTTATAGTGAGTTGCATTGAAAATAGGCCACAAAATAAATTAATAGATAATCAATAATTGATTTTTTTGTTCCGAACTATTTATTATTACAAAATATCATAAATTTTTAACTTTGTGAGAAGAATAACTTGCACTTTTTAAAATTTGATGCAAGGTTGGCTCAAGGCAAGTATGTAGATAGGTTAAATACTTTAAAACTTAAGAATGTCTTATGTAGTTTTTAACAAAATCAACATGCAACGTAAAATTATCAATTAAAAGCAGTGTAAAAGTCATTAAAATACGTTAATTGTTCTGGTTAGAAAGTTTATACGAACTGCGGAAAAGTCCGCTGAGGAAAGAAGATCCGGTGGTGTTGTTCTTAACTTTGGTAACTGCCGCAAAAATAGCAATGATCCGCGTTTGGGTAAGTTCTTAAATTTAGCTCAAATTTATAATTTTTTGCTTGACAAATTTGTTAGGTTTTTGTTATTGCAATTGCGATTTTTTTTTCTGAAATATCTCAAATAAAACAAACACAATTTTAATATAAGAAAATAAACTATAAAAACAGAAAAATTTAAAACCTAATGGTTGAATTATATCTGGCTGACGTCGAAAATTAGAATGCAGGCATGAGGGAACCAATTCAAATTGTGCGTTAATGACGTTTTAAATCAAGAATTTTTTTTATTCCACCTTTTCGCAAAATATACAAAAAAAATAACCAACTTTGGCCCTGAAAAATTTGGATTTGGTTTTAAATTAAGTAATTTAATAAATAATTATTAAAATACAGGTTTTTATCTTTATTATTAAACGGCTTGAGTAAAAAACTTTGAATGGTTTTGTTTGTTAAATAGTCGATTCAATAATTTTGAATTCAATAATATAATAATTAATTAATTCAATAATAATAATTAATATAATAATAATTAATTCAATAATAATTCAATGCAATATTCGAGGTCAGCTAGAATTTATTTGCCTATAGTCAATTAACAATTGAGAAAACCATCCACAAAATGAATTTAAAAAAATGTGAATTTTAGAATTACAACAAGTCCCGGATTCATTCTTCCCGCGGAGTGAAAAATCTGGAGATTTTCGCCGATGAAAAATTGATTTTTAAAGGGGAGATCTCGAAAGCCGAAGGCAGATGCGAGGCGGACCCGGAGTTCACGGGAGATGTAAGCGTTTTTTGCAGTAAATTTAGGCGCCTCAATTCGACCGAAGTCACGTTCGGAATAATTTGCATACGGTTTGGTTGAAAAGTGCGTTCGAAACTGTCAAAGTGTCTAAATTTTTTAAAATTTGCATGAATTTTCTTTGTTGGAAAACCGCTTAAAAACTACTGAACGTACTATTACTGAAATAATCCTTATACGGAACAACCAATCAGCTGCGTGCCAACCATGCTTATGCAAATTATTTAATATTGAAATAAACATTACACAGAACGACCAATCAGCTGCGTGCCAACCATGCTTATGCAAATTATTTAATACTGAAATAAACATCACACAGAACGACCAATCAGCTGCGTGCCAACCGTGTATATGCAAATTATTTAATACTGAAATAAACATCACACAAAACGACCAATCAGCTGCGTGCCAACCATGCTTATGCAAATTATTTAATACTGAAATAAACATCATACGGAACGACCAATCAGCTGCGTGCCAACCGTGCTTATGCAAATTATTTCTTACGTGATTTTGGTCGATTCAAATATTTTAAAGTTTTTTCTAAATATTTCCTCGAAATTCTTCCTAAATAGTATAATGCTTAATTATCGGTATTTACAAAGAGAAAGCCGACAAACCCACGCCGGTTTTGTGAACACGACTGAATATCTTCTGGGTGACATAAAGTCGATCTGTATTACCCAAAAATGAACCTAAGTGTTTTATTGCTATTTTTATTTTATTTTATGTTCTTTTTACAGACCATCTTATTCACGACGAAAGACGATATTTTGGAGAGTATTTGCAAAAACGACATATTTATGTTGGGTAACGGCGATGAGAGCGAGGAAAATTTTGACGAGGGCGCCACCGCATCCAACAACAATCAGTCCGGCTCTGCTGGAAACGGGCAAACCAAACGACCGGGAACCGGAGAAATAGTAAGGCCTAGTTCACACGGGAGTGACAAGTGACAAAGGACAGGTCACAAAGAAGTGACAAGTGACAAAGGACAAGTCACAAAGAAGTGACAAGTGACAAAGGAGCACTGACAGCGGGTTACAACCGTGGCGACAAGTGACGTTTCAAATGCCAGAAAAAGGCGTGGTCACTTTTCATTTCGGTGTGAACCACCTCTAATTCACAGTTTTTTTTTCAAAACAAAAATTAAATTACCATAAATATGCTAAATTAACTGTAAAGTAATACATAAAATAAATCAAATTGTTTAAATATAAAAATCATAAAAGTGAAAACAGTTAAGTTATCTTTGATAATAAACGATGAAAACATAAAACAGTCTAGAAGACAAATAATATTGGTCTGGTTGATGGTAATTCCGATCATTGGCTGTTTATTTCTAAATCTAAAAATGCTAGTCTTCAAGAAACATTTTAAAGAAACATCTTTTTAAAACTTTACTTACATGCTTCTATTCAACATTTTTTGGTCTAAACATACAGCAGGGGTTAAAACGCACCTTTTTATTTTAAATTGTTAGAACATTTCTAATGCTTTATTACCATTTTTTTAAATTAAAAAATACTTTTTGTATTGTAAAAGGTAAAATAATTAAATTATTGCGAGTACAAGCGACTATGTTCGCTTTCTAGCTTGTTTCAAGTTTCAAGTTGTTAGTTTGAGTCGTTTTAATCCGCTAATTTATTTTTTAGCCAAGAATCATAAAATAAATGTCATGTGAACTTTTTGCACTACTTTTTGTAATTTCTCGAGATTTATCAAAAACATATGGCCCTAGAAAATTTCTAATTATACATTAAGTTTTTGAATCCAATTGTGCAAGAAAAAACGCATTATTTCTAACGCACGCGACTTTCTGTGCATATACCACTGATTTCTTACGCAGAGATTTTTCTTGCTGTCAATACCCGGTTTTTTTCACACAAAAGTTGAAGAAAAGTTCCCATATGCACTGCAAAACACTAACACTGCGTTAAAAATTAATTTTAAAAAACTAACAGTGCGTCTATGAAATAGAAGAAAATGGCGGGTTTTCAGAATTAAAGTCACACAAATTCAAATTTTCAGCAAATTTTTTGTTTAAAAATTAGGTTTTCACCATTTTTGGGTTATATACGCTTACTCTTATTAAAAATATAATTATAAAAACCTTAAACTAAATTAGCAAGTTTTTTAAAAATAGTATTTAATAGTGTCCAGTATTTAATATCGTTAATTTTCGACACGTATTAATTGAGTTTTTAATCTAATTTTATTAAAAAACTTTTTCCAAATTAAATATACAAACAGTTCGTACCAATTTCTTGTTAAAAAATTCAAGTTTGGTGTCTTTTGTGCTGTATAAAAATATTAAACTCGCTAAAAAAGTGGGCTGACTTCGCAGGGTTTTCCTGCCGAAACAAGCGGACCCAGTCGGAATAGACCCTACACAAAATTTGTGAATACCAGTGTAGTTTCAGCAATAAATTTAAAAATGCTAAAATAAAAACAAGAATTCAACGTGAATTTTTTATTGAAAAAAAAAGGTTTTAAAATCACTGAATTTTAAAACAATTTCAACAACACCTAAAAATAAAAGTAAGAATATAATATAATCCAAACATATGTCCAGTTGCACAAAAAACTTTTATAGAAAAACTCACACATTAGCGAATTTAATACGAATTATAATCAATTTCTGCTAATTTTTTGTACGCGGCGATTTTGTAAACATGTCAGAAAAACGAATTTGGTGTACAAAATATCGCTGTGCGAGAAAATTTTTATTGGGTGCACAGAAGGTAGCTTGCGCCGAAAAGTAAAATGTGCATCATTACTCTTTTAAATTTAGTTAAAAAATTTACTGTACACATAGCCGAAAATTCTCTTGGGTTATATGTTTTTGATATAAACAATGATATTATGATAACTCAATATTTATTGTATACGTCTCATGAATGGACTTCTAATGTCAAACCCTAATCTTGTAAATAAAATCTACAAAATAGTTTTTAATGTTTAAAAAGTCTTCAAATTTTTAGAATAATGACTCATCATGGGTGGCGCGGGAGCGCCACGGGGCGATTTAGCCCCGTGGCGCCGCGCCAACCATAATTAGAGAACGTGGGTAAATTTTGAAATTCAGAACCTTCTTCTTCTTCTTCTTATTATTATTA
The DNA here is from genome assembly GCA_030248175.1 of Microlaimidae sp. YZB2_3. Lineage (NCBI taxonomy): Eukaryota > Metazoa > Nematoda > Chromadorea > Desmodorida > Microlaimidae > Microlaimidae sp. YZB2_3. Next base: position 19,065 of record JASAMX010003257.1, on the reverse strand, counting down.
TTATTATTATTCCAACGCTCCATCCTTAAAAGCGATATTCCTCATTCGTTACTGATTGATCAAAAATAAACATGAGGTCATAAGAAAGAAGAAGGAATTACGCAACTTTCTTAGGAAGCACTTTTTTGATTTAGGTCCTTGTTATCGATTTATTGATCAAAATAAAAAAATTGAATAGACAAATAAAAACTCCCAACCGCACAATAACAGCCTTTTGGCAACAATAAGGATTGTACAGAGCAGACAACCAACATCCTCTCATAAAAACCGCACAAAAATAGCAGACCGTTTTTAATTGGTGGCAGAAACGGAACCAGTTCCCAGCGCCATCTGCTTCAACTGCGCGGAAATCGGTGAAAACAACAGAGTACTTTTTTTAATTCTTGCATTACTGATGACAAAATTAATTCAAAATTTTATTTATTAAAAAATAATAATAAGCGTCGGTGGCGCGGGAGCGCCACGCGCCGGTAGGTAATCATCGGTGGTGCGGGGGTGCCACACTGCAATTTAACCCACCGCACCGCGCCAATTATACTTAGAGAACGTGAGCAAATTTTGTAATTCATGTTCATCATCTTCTTCTTATTATTATTTTTACTTTAGAATTATAAATGCAATCATTGGCCACGTCATCGCGCCAACTATATTTAGAGAACGTAGGTAAACTTTGTCTGGAGCGCCACTGCACCGCACTAACTATAATTAAACAACGTGGGTAAATTTTGTAATTTAAATTCATCATCTTCTTCTTGTTATTTTTTATTTAAAAAAGTATATCTCGGCAACGGAATGATTATAAACATATGTCATTGCGCAGCTAAAACTATAGTTTATTAGGCTATTTTTTTAATTTAATTCAAAAAAAGTGGTAGACTAGCCTTGAAAAATGCTTTAAGAATAGAGCAGGAAAAAGGGGCGATTTTTCCCCGGGCGTATGTTTAGACAGAAAAGATGTGGACTAGTCTGAGATGGACATTATGTGGACTATAGAAAATTTGCATTTGGTTTGGCCAGCTGCTCACTAAATAAAAATTTCTGCGATATGATAATGATTTGTTTATACATTGATCTAATCACACAGCACTTTTGCATTTTTTTTAGTTTGATGAAATGTCAATTGAAAAAATTATACTCACAGCAATCTTTGACAAGCGCGAAATCGCCACTTTTTCAAATTTATAGTTGTTTCTTACACATACAAATATAACCTTCGAATTGAAAAAAGTGGCGAGTTCGCGCTTCTCAAAGATTGCTGTGAGTATAATTTTTTCAATTGACATTTCATCAAACTAAAAAAAATGCAAAAGTGCTGTGTGATTAGATCAATGTATAAGCAAATCATTATCATATCGCAGAAATTTTTATTTAGTGAGCAGCTGGCCAAACCAAATGCAAATTTTCTATAGTCCACATAATGTCCATCTCAGACTAGTCCACATCTTTTCTGTCTAAACATACGCCCGGGGAAAAATCGCCCCTTTTTCCTGCTCTATTCTTAGAGCATTTTTCAAGGCTAGTGATTAAAATAAAGAATCAGGGAAGAGCGCGGAGCACTCTTTCCCTTATATTAAATGGGTTAAGTCACTGCGCGGTTAACCGTTGTTGATGGCGTCATCGAAATCAACAAAACCTTTACTAGTTTTTTAGCCAATTAAAAATCTAAACATTTTACATAACTAAAATATTACCCATATTTTTCTGATATTAAAAACCTAAAAACTTTTGCTAAACATACCTGAATTTCATACTAATAAGCTTAATTTGCTTAACTTTTTTTTGTTTTTTTTTTTGGGTTCCCCCAAAAATTTTTCCCTGTGGTAAATATTTGGAGCTGATTTTTTGCACGTAGACGCTAAATTGCCGCCTCACCTGAATTTTATTCTCGCATATGCTCTATTGCCCGTAGTTAAACCTCTGTTCATGTGAAAAATGACCATTATTTTTCCAAGTTACGCATTAGATACTGGGGTACTTGTGTGACACTTTTTTTCCTTACTGAATTACATATTAAGTAACTTCATTCAGTAATACACATTCTCTTGTGGTTATTTTTTTGGTTTAAATTATAATTCCTTACCTTTTTATAAAAATTACTAATTTTCAACGGGAAGAGCGAAAAAATATCATTACCACTAATTAACAGCCATATGGCAACAATAAAAATATTTTAAAAAATAAAATGAAATAAATCTTGGGTGACGTGTGAGCGCTGCGGAATACAATGTTTCAATAGACGGAAATTAATCAAAATCGAAACAGAAAAAAAGTCTTTTTTATATGGAATACTATGAAGCTACAATCACTCCATAAATTTAATGCGAGAAAAGACTGGTCTGGGTAACCTCGTAAAATTGTATGGAACCTGGAAAAACCATTTACAATGGTGTGGTTTTTGTTGTTTAGAAATAAACCATCATCCCAGAAAAATCAAGCACAAAACAAAAGTCCAAATAAAGCTAATTTCCAAAAAAGTGGTTAAATCAGGTCTAATATAAGGCTTTTTTAATATAAGGCTTAATTAATATAAGGCTTTTTTTCGAAGCTTTGTTTCGTCTTTTGCTAGAATCTTATTAAAATAGAGTTTTAATAAAATTTAAAAATATAAATAATAAATATCCTCCTATTGAAGCGATTATTTTAGCTCTTTAAATAAAATTTTATATATTTATCACTGTTTAAAATTATAAAAAAGTGCTTTAAAATTTGTATTCTTAGGGGTACCTTACCCCAGTTTACCCCGGTTGATTTAACAGCTAAATTGCCGGGGCCGGGGCCGGGGCCGGAGTAGAGAAAATTGCGTTTGTCGGGGCCGGGGCCCCGGTCGATCCCTATTTGTAATGTATGAAAGTACGACATTTTTTTGCAAATTTTTTCGAGTGCGGATATGAGTGATATGGGCCTGAATGATTGACTGTTGTTTATGTTTTTGTGGAGTTTAGGTGATGAAATGTAGTTGGAAAGTTTCAACCTGTGCTATTTGTGTTTGTGTATAGTTGTATGAAGTATTGTAGTGATTTTTGACCGAGATGCTTGAGGTGGCGTATGTTTGTGTTTTTAGGCTCAACTGAGTTTGTTTCGCTGTTTTGTATTGCTGTGACTGGTTGTTGTACTGTTAGTGTAATAGGTGTGAATTTTAGTTGCTGGAATGCGCGTGTAATTTTGCCATATGTTTTGTTTGTTTTGTGTATTGTGGATTGTGTAAATTCTTTGCTAAATTGCTTTGTTATGCTATTTAGGTGAGTAATTTTTTTGTGTTGAAGGTGATTACTTTGTTTTGGTTTGCACGTTTTGTTTTTTGTTACTGAGTTGTGCTAGCGTGTTGTACAGTTTGTAAGAGTTATGTTTGTTGAAGTGTTTTGTGATGTGTTGCCGCCAGTGGTTTGCTTTATATTCTGCTATTTGTTTTGTATTTGTTTGTTTTGCTGTTGTAAGTCTGTATGGGCTCTGCCTCTCTGATTGCATTGCGTTGTTGTCTGAGTTGTGTGATGTGTTGTGGTAGTGGTCTGTTTGTTTGCTTAATGGGTATATATGCTTTGTCTGCTTGAATGATGATTTTTGTGAATGTTTTGTTTGCTTGGTGTATATTTGTAATGAGTGGAAGTGTTTAGATGTTGTTTTTTATGTATGCGGCGAGGCTTGCTGGTTTGTTTTTTATAGTTACTGAATTTTTTTTGGTGTGTTGTTGTTTGAATCTGTATTCTGTGCACGTTTAATGAGATGAGTATTGGTAGATCGTTTGAATTGAGTGCATGTAGTGTTTCCCGCGAGTGAATGTTGTTGATGTTTGCTGAGATCTATCTACTAATAATAATATGCCAATAGCCTTTCGGTATGTCGATATGCCTGTCCGATTTTTCTGGCAGAGGCAGAGCCGTCTTCCGCTCCGTAAAATTTCAATTTCCAATTAAGTTTTCACCGTAGAAGTTGTCCCTCCTCTTCCCAAAATTCCAGCAAAAAATTTATTTATTACAGATGGTTTATTTTTTTAGTAAAAATAGGACGTAATCAAAATTTTTCCACCTCGCACAAAAACTTCTTTAACCTCTCTTTTTCCAGTTTAAAAACCCACTGTCCAGGAGTAGCCTTATAATAATCTTGCTCTCGGCGCTCAGGAGCCGGTCCACTAAACGCGTGCTGACTAAGTGCTATGTTAGCACGTTGTTTAAAACTCTTGATAATATTTTAATTACTGTTTTTTTTTTTCAAGAAATCCTATTAAACTCTTTTTCTGCATGGCATAAATTGAAATTTTATTAATTTTATGTATATTTGTTATAAATACAAGCTAATAAGGGCATATCCTCTAGTTTATGCATAAAACTATATAAATATTAATTTATCACTTTAAAAAGAGTCTCATAAGATATCTTGAAAAAAAAAACACCGAAATTAAAACATTATCAAGAGTTTTTAACAACATGCTATCTTAGCACCTAAAGGTAAACCCAACGTGGCTGCAACAGTTGTTCATCGGATTAAAAAATGCCCCCCATTAAGTAACCACTCAAATCACAAGAATCTGACGTCATTTTATCAAACAAATACTCTGTATTTTAAATGGAATTTAATTGGCAGATAAAGTGACGTCAAATTTTCTTGATTTGAATGGTTACTTAATGGGGGCATTTTTTAATCCAACGAACAACTGTTGCAGCCACGTTGGGTCTACCTTTAGTCAGCACGCGTTTAGTGGAACGGCCTTAGCGCGCTCCTTATTTCCACCTTTTCACAAAATATACAAAAATAGTTAATTTTAGCTCTTGAAGAATATGCATTTATGTTTAAAATTAAGTAATTTGAATAATAATTTTTAGAGCGTTTAATTAAAAGGGTACTAAATCTTAATTATTAAACTTTTTTTGTGAAAAGTTTTTAATTGTTTATTGTTAGTCGATTTAATACTACAAATTCTCGAGGTCGGCTAGGTTTCATTTTCCTATACTTTGTTTTTTAATAAGACGCATTGAAAAATATTATTAACGTAAAAATAATATTAAAACTGCGAATGAAATAACAAGAATTTTTTCGAACAGCAAAGCTTTTATAAATTAGATTAGCAAATGAAGCCCTGCACCTCAAGCAAATCACAATTTTCACAACAAAAACATTATTTCAGTTATTTTTTAATGATTTTTTAATATTTGTATATTATTTAATAATTAAAAAGTATATGTTAATTACATTTATTATTAATAACAAAAAATAATATTCATAAATGTTAAATGCAAACTTAGTTCTATTATTAATTTTAAACAAAGAAAAATACAATTCAAAACTTTGCAATTTTTTTTACAATAATAAAAATCCCGTCATTGCATTTTAACAGCACTTGTTGAGCCTGCGTTAAGAAATCGCGACTCAAGTTTTTTGCAATAAACCTGCTGCTCACCACTGGAAATTTTATTGGAATTGGACCAAACTCAACCGACAAAAGTCACATTAGGACTAATTTACATACAACAGGATTAAATTTGCAATACATCCTTTGGAATTTGAATTCAGTGGTTTTTATCAAAAAAACAATCATCACCATGATTGTACTGAACTCAAAATTCCAAAGGATGTAATGCAAATTTAATCCTGTTGTATGCAAATTATTCTTTATGTAACTTTGGTCGATTAGAGTACCAATATTTTTTCACTTCCTGATCATTTGCCAGAAAAGTGCTGGTTTTTTTAACTGTAATTTTAATACAGTACAGCATGAGTATTCTATTATTTTTCATTGTACTGAAAATAAAATATTGGTACTGGAAGTGTTACGAACGAGATACCAGTACCAGTAATGCTGGAACAACACTAGTTTCGATGTCTATACGATTACAAAGTACTTTGAGTATCTCAAAAACAAAGCTATTTTAATTAAACGTGCCGATTATAAACATACTTTTCAGAACTGATTTAATTTGAAAAGAAAGTCAAAAATTTGTACAAAAATACAAACAAAACATGTTTTTATTTATACGGCGTCAGTTATAATTTAAAACGTTATCGGTGAAAGCATTTTGTATTAGTCAGAAAAACATCTATGTGGCACGGGAGCGCAAAAGGGAAATTTATCATCACAGTGCGCACTGATTATAATCAGAAAACGCGGGTAAATTTTGCAATTTATGTTCATCATATTTTTTTTTCTCTTTTTTCCTTCTTATTCCTCTTTTTTCTTTTGATTATTATTATTATTATTATTATTATTATTATTATTATTATTATTATTATTATTATTATTATTATTATTATTATTATTATTATTATTATTATTATTATTATTATTAATATTATTATAATAAATATATTTTTTTTATTATTATTATTATTATTATTATTATTATTATTATTATTATTATTATTATTATTATTATTATTATTAATATTATTATTATTATTATTATTATTATTATTATTGTAATTATTGTTAATATAGATCTAATTTCTAATTAGTAGGATAAAATGGCAGTTTAAAAAATCATGTTTACAGCAATCTTTGACAAATGCGAAATTACCACTTTTGTGGATTAATATAATTGTTTCTGTCGTATACAATTACAACCTTTTGATTTCAAAACGCACCTGCTGGTACACACAAAGAGTGACAAATCCATACGGCTGCATACAAAACACTAGAATTCGCAGATATCCATGCAGTTTGTTCCCCGTTTTCATTCTATTTTTGAATAATTAAAATTAACATATTCTTAACAAACTTAACTTTGAATACATGCATTATTAAAAAGAGTTTTGTTAATTCCTTAGTTGCGATTGAAGAACAGTGCCCACTAAAGTTTAAATATTCACTTACACAAACGACTAGCTTCCTTACCGAGTGTACCTGATCTAGCGTAATTGTGTCAAAATAATATTGATTAGCAGGATCATTATGACCCATATGAATAAATTAGCATTTTTCAAATCGTCGTTACTGCAGAAAAATGACCCAATTTATTATAAAACATACGTGACTGTGACTCATTCTGTAGTTAGTAAGGTGCTATTAGAAATCTAAAATGACTCACAGTCGCATGTATTTTATACGAAATGTGGTTTATTTTGCTATGGTAACGACGAACTGAACTTTTAGCTGCCAGTCGTGCGACCAGCGACAGAATTTATGAAAGTTTTTTCAAATCGTTTCCACACTTTCCTTTGATTCAATGTTACAACAGATACCTTTGTATAGTCAGTAACAATTTTTACTGACGCATCCTTCCAAACAACACTTTAAAAGTCATTTTGTAATAGTGCCACGAATTAATGGTGCAAATTAAACAGTAATGGTGCCAAGGAGCTGCCCTGTGGAACTTTGCCAGCGTTGGGTAATAAATAATCCGATTTGAAACCGTTTATTAATCTTGCGATCACGTAGAAATTCGGTTACCCACACAAAACGTTTGTACCTAACACCATATCCGGACAGTTTATAAATCAATTTATTTTGAGAAACGCTGTCGAAAGCTTTTTAACTCTCAAAATAAATTTTATCAATCGTTTTTTTATTTTGGAGTGTTTTACAATATTGACGCTTACATAGAATAAGTTTTTTTTTCATATGAAAATTTTAGAATATTTTTGACAATAAAACTTTGCAGGTAATGCAGGTCGGACGGTCAGACTGATGGGTCTATATTTTTTGCAGCTTAAAAATACTTTTTTTAAAATTGAATAACAAAACATTATTTTTTTCTGAAATTGATGTTGACAATTTTGTGGAAGATTAAAAAAGGTCTTTGGATGGAAGATTATGTGGAAAATAGGCTAATTTTAAAGAGATGGTATACATTACAATAAACAAACGCTATATTGAAACCGCTGACAACTACAATGCTGTATAGTCAATACTACTATGAGTCAAAATTGCGTAGGTTTGCTTTTGCTTCAGTGCAGTATATAATATACTAACATAGCTTCATATTTATTTGGCCTAATAAAGTCAACCATTAAATATTTTATTCTTAAAAATCGCACAGAAAAAGTTTTTGTTAATTGCTTTTAGATTGGCTATACCTCCTTTTTATTTATTCTATTTTTTCTTATTATGTTATAGTTGGTATGGTATGTAATTAGTGCGTCACTTAAGGCTGGTTCATACTTATGTAAAAACTCCTTTGGACAAAGTCCATAGGACAAACACAGCGTATAAACGTGTATGTAAAAACGTCAGGACGTTTTTACATAAGTATGAACCAGCCTTTATTCTTGAATCTTCCCAGATCCCAGTTGGAAAAACAACACCATAAATTCGTTTAATTTACTTTTTTTACTACAGGCGTTTAATAGTTTGCAATAATTAAAATAGTAAAATAATTATTAACCACATACACCTGCATGTCCTTTTTCCACAACAGCAAAGCACCTGTCCTTTTTAGTTAGTGGAGGTTTTTCTTAAAAATAGTTATCTTATAAGTTTTATTCATACTGTAGATTTATTAAAGTATTTTTTTGAAAAAAATTTATCAAAAAAAGAAACCTGCGTGTCTGCATCAGAAAAAGTAGTAGTTTATTCACTGTTTTTTTAGAAATTACTTCCAAAATTGCAAAAAAAAACAGAATTAGGTCTTTGTTCAAGCATTTACCACAAATAGAATTAAGGTTGGCTTTTGTACCTGATGGACGATTAGAAGAATCGTTTGGTTTCAAGGATAAAATTTCTATTTTTCTGCATCTTTTGATTTGTTTACATATATTCTCGTGTGCTACATGCAATTGTGGCTACATTGGGAAAAAGTCATGTAGATTTTAATCTATATTTGCAGATCATAAATTTGTATTTGGAGAATTGAGACTCTTTTTCATAATACTCGATCAGCTGTTTATCAACACAATTTAGAGTGCAGTGTGCCAATCTTACACAACAATTTCTCTGTTATGTTTAAATCTACTTTTATTAGAAAATTATTAATAAAACAAGCATTTTTCATTCGTGGATTCGCTCAATGTTAAATGAGAAAATTCAATCCGAAATTTATTGATATTTTAATGTGCGGTTTTTTTATGTATCTTCTTTTCTTTTTTGATTATTTGAGTTTAAATGTCTTACTTTTTGTATTTAATTTTTTTATTTAATTTTTGTAATTATCCTAATTTTTTAAAACCGTTTCTTCTTCTTCTTTTTCTTTTATTACTTTTTTGTTTAATCAATACTTTCTATTAAAAAGTTTTATAATTTTATATTTTTAAAAAATCTAATTTTTTAAAATTATTTGTTTCCTTTTTTATAGTAAATAACCTAATAGAAAAGTACGATTGTTTTACTGCATACGTTTTAGTGTTTTCTGGTTTTAATAGTAGGGTATCTGACTTAATTTCGGCCAGGCCTTAATTTCGGCCACCAATTTAGGGTGTTAAAAAATTGGCTTATTTTTAAAACACAAAAGAACTAGCACAAAAGTAACTGGATTAATGTTGAATAAAGTGTTTTTGCAAAAGTTTTTTATTTTTGTTATTCTGCATTATCAACATTTTCATACAAAAGTGATTTTTTTGTGATTTTCTTAATTTTTGCTTTGAGTTTAAACTGCATCAAATTTAGAACGAAGCACAATATAACCTTAAAATATCTTCTATTTAAGGCTCAACGTTGTTAATTTTCATGTTTTGATATTTTCTTCAAAATCACTTTGCAACGCGTTTAACTAACTGCGCATTTTAAGATTCCGTGATAGAAAATCTGCCGTTTTTTACTGTTTTTAAATATTAAAAACTACCGTATTTATAAAGATTTTTTTGTTCGTTTGACTTTTTTACGTTTTTTAAGCCAAAAATAAAAATTCAACAAAGAATACAGGTTATTAAAACTTGTTTTTTTTAGATTTTGACATATCTATTTAAAGTCTTGCTAATAACTATTAAAGTTTGTAAAAGGGAAAAATTAAGTTATGTGTACCAAGAACATTACCTAAGGATAAATTTGCAACCTTTAAATATTGTTAGTGATCAGTTTGGCAATAGTTATAGCCAGTTTTTTTTAGGTGGCCGAAGTTAATGGCTCGCGCCTTGATTTTGGCCACTATAAAAAAATTTTAACCTCCACTGATTTTTAAGTGTAACAGAAATTTTTAAATTTTGCACTCGAATAACAAAAATAGCTATCGTTCGATTTTTAGACCAAATTTTGGTTCGATTGGAAAAACCAGAAAAAACTTATCCAAAAAATAAAAAAAAGGTGGCCGCAATTAAGTCATTTACCCTATATTTTATTTCAAATCTAACTCGTGTATGTCTTTTTTATATATATTTATGTCCTAAATAGTATTTCTATATTTTAGATAAATGATAATTATGTTTTACTGAAAGCTTTTAAGGTGGAACGATACAGTTAGGATACCCTCTCGTTTTTTTTTTGTATAACTCGTTCCGTACGTGACGGACTGATGCAAACTATGTGTTGGGTGAAAGGGTATTTTTTTCCGCTCAGTTCGGTATCCTTAGCATTTTTGGTGGACTATTTCACGCTGAGATATGTTTCGTTGAAAAAAGGCATTTTAAAACAGTTTTTCCCAATTTAACAGAACCAGAGTTATTATTACGTAATAAAAATATAACACAAGTTAGATACACCAATTGTACATGCCTACAAAAATTTTCAGCGAAATCCCTACTATAAACGCGATTCAGCGAAACTTTAAAACTGGCTCAAAATTATGGTCCAACTGCTGTGTTAAAAGTTGGGAACAAACTAATTTCTATCAAATGACTAAACTTTCATTTATATTTTTTGATTTGACGTCGGGAAACTACATTTAAAAACGTTTGTTTAAAAGGCCCTTTTAAGCAAATACTTCAGACGGAGCAGTAGCCGAGTGGTTAGAGCGTCGAACTCCGAATCTCGGAACCCTAGGTTCGAGTCCCTCTGGGCAATATTTTTAACCACAAAAAACCTTGTTTTTTTAATTTTTAACTTTTTAATTAAAAAAAGTGTTCATTATTCAATACTGTATTCAACCCCGAGTACCTGTTTTGAGGTGGTTTTGAGGTAAAATCGGTATATAGTCAAAATGCCCCCAAGGGGGGGGGGTCGCAACCCCCTTAGTGCCCCTCGGGGGGTTGAATCAAAAAACAGAGGTTGGATTCGTAATCAGGACCCCCGAAAACGTGTTTTAAAGAAAATCGGCAAAAATTTTGCAACTTTATCGTTCCACCTTAAGATGATAAAAGTTTCAGAGTTTATTTTTATGTTCGCAAAGTTCAATTCGTGTGTCATTTCTGCTTCCCATCTCCTCCCACTTTTAATATGCCCTCCAAGCTTCCCGTTAATTAACTTGCTTCATTCTGCAAAATAAGTTTGAATGATTTTTTAGACAAAATTAATTTACACTTACCCGCGGTGTTTTTGTCTGATAATTATTTTCACAAAACGAAAATAATGCTAAAAAAAACCTATTTAAGTATTTTTGCAGCTTTCATTTTTTTCATTTACATTATCGAAATTTTGAATTTTTGTCTCTTGCTTTAGTATTCTTTTGAATGTCTAATCAATAAAAACCACACACTAACATACAAGCGTGCACGTGTATTGTTTTTTAATATATATCGTGCACATGTGAACGTCACGTGGACTAGTCTGCGACACGATAGTCCCTAATCACTACGGTTCCGGGATTGTGCAGGTGCGACAGCGGACTCTGCAATTGTTTAAGTCAATAAACAATGCGTAGTTATACTTTTACAGTTTTTTATAAAAACCAATAAGTTCAAACTCATGGTTGTTTTAAATTGGTTATTACATATTATGACAAGTGGCTTCTTTTTGTTTGGCTCTCACATGATTCCCATTTTTTTATAGTACACAATTGCACAACCCGCGTTCGCTTTGCTTATAGTTCATGTGTAATCTAACCTGAATATTATGTAAGAAAAATTAACAAAGGGATTTTTTGTGATATATAACGTGTTTTTACTAAAATGACTTTTGGATTTTGAAAACTGAAAAATTTTAAGTTTTTGAAATGGCTTAAAGTTATTGATAAAACATGTTAGTCGACGAAAAGTAAAAGTATATGTTATATTGTAAATTAAACTGTTTTAACGTTAGACAATTTCCTGATGGACATTAAATTTTCTTTCGCTAATATGGCTTAAAACATGTGTTCCATTTTGTGCAATTATAAAAACACCAAATCTATTGTGAAATTTTAATTTAAAACAGGAACCATTAAAAAACGTAATTTTGACATCTATAATATAGATTGTTTTATTAACCATAAATAGTCATTTACGTTTAGTCCACTAAACGCGTTTTAAATGCGTGGTTATGTTAACTCGTTTTTAAAACTGTTTTTTTGGAAAACTGGAAAAAGTTATACAGTATTTTTATAAACGACCTTCCAATCAAAATATCTGATGTCACATGCAAGCTTTTTGCAGACGATGTCAAACTATATCATATCCGACCTCAAAACATAAAGAACAACATTCTTCAAGAATCAGTAAATAAACTTATTAAGTGGTGACAAAAGTGGCAACTATAGTTGGCTTCTCATAAGTGCTCTTTGGTTTATTTGGGTAATAAAAATACCCAGTTTTCTTACTATATGGATAATACTCAAATACTGTTAAGTAAAGAAGCACGTGATTCGGGTATAATGGTACCAAACACCTTAAAACCAACTGAACATTGCAATATTATCGCCAAAAAGGCATTCAAAAAAGTTAACATAATTTTTCGATGCTTTCAAACAAGCAATGTAAATGCATTACTTGCGGCATTTAAAAGTTATATACGACCTATTTTGGAGTATTGTACACCTGTGTGGTCTTCTTATTTATTAAAAGATATTGATTGTATTGAAAATGTGCAACGCTTCTTTACTAGACGCCTATTTGTCATGTGGATTAAATCGATCAGCGAACTATGTTGAAAGGTTAAAAAAGCTTAAATTAGAATCCTTGGAGGAAAGAAGAATTAAATTTGACCTTTCTATATGTTTTTTTATTGTAAACCAATTAACTGATCTTTCTTTCGATACCTTTTTTGAGTGGGGTACTTACTTGGGCAAAAATAACCATAATAAAAAATTATAAATTCCATTAGCTAACAAATACACATTTTTTAACCCTCTTTCTTTAAGAGTAGCAAGAATTGGGAATAATTTACCTGAATTTGCCATCAATTCAACTAATTTAAAAGTTTTTAAAAGTAAAATTAAACTAATAAAATTTGACAATTTTTCTAAATCTGACAGGCACATTTAGTAGTCTTTGGACTCTGTGCTTTCTTCCCTTTATTTTTTTAATAGTTTTCATACTTTTAAATCCTATACAAATCGTACTTATAAATGCATAAATATATTGTAATTTATTTCGCATTTATGTGTTTATGTTATTTCATTTTTATGATAGTGTATTTACAATGTATGTTTTTAAACCTGCTTGTATAAAAAATTTGTATTGGTTTTATTTTATATTTTTTATATTTTTGAGTAATACGTCTGAAAATGTTTTAAAAACTAATAAAAGATTTTTATTCATTCATTTATTCATGATATTGTATAAATTAAGTATAATTTTTTTAAGTTTTTTAGGCGGAAAAAGTTATACAATATAAGATATTGTATAAATTAAGATATTGTATAAATTTTTTTCAGTTTTTTTTTCAAAAAATATCCTCTCTGCCTTAATTAAATGAGATAATTGGTATTTTAATAATTTTATGCAGATTTGTTTTTATATACCAACAAGCTAATATGACTTTAATCCTATTATTTTATATTGTTGTAGCTGACACAAAAAAGCATAAGATTAATAAAACTATGCTCTAAGAATAAAGCAGGAAAATATGGCAATTTTTCCCCGGGCGTATGTTTAGACAGAAAAGATGTGGACTAGTCTGAGATGGACATTATGTGGACTATAGAAAATTCGCATTTGATTTAGCACGCTGCTGACTGAATAAAATTCCTACCATATGATATTGATTTGTTTATACATTGATCTAATCACACAGCACTGTTGAATTTTTTAGTCTGATGAAATTTCAATTGAAAAAGTCATACTCACAGCAATCTTTGACAAGCGTGAAATCGCCACTTTTTCAATTAGAAGGCTATATTTGTATGTGTAAGAAACAACTACTTTTTCAATTAGAAGGCTATATTTGTATGTGTAAGAAACAACTATAAATTTGAAAAAGTGGCGATTTCGCGCTTGTCAAAGATTGCTGTGAGTATGGTTTTTTCAATTGACATTTCATCAGACTAAAAAAATTCAACAGTGCTGTGTCATTAGATCAATGTAGGGTAGTGCATTTAATTTCGGCACTTTTTCGTTTTTCCAGTGAAACTTTTCACTGTATGACCAGATTTTCATGTTTGACAGCTCATTTTGAAGCTTTCACTATTCTACCTTGCGTCACAAAAGTTTCACTGTAAGAAAGTAGTTTTTTACTTAATTAAATCAGTTTTTAAAAAAATGAAAAATTGCTTTTCGGCACTTTACAAACAATCGATTGTTTTTCAATAAAAAATCATCATTTTCAAAAATTTAAAAGCCTATCATTATCTCCAGACAGTTTTCTTTAATTTAAGCTTCTACTTGTTGTTCAACGTGTAACTGGCAAAAAGTTACAGCTAAAATGCCAAATGGTATCAAAATAAGCAAAATTTGGGAAAAAAGTGCATTTAATGTCGGCATTTTTTAAAAGGAGGCATTTAATTGAGTTTAAGTGCAGTGCTATGACCCCTACACATTTTAACGTTGTCTTTTAACTATTTACAACTACAATTTAACACCCTACCACTTAATTCAACCCGTTTTTATCACAGCAATATGTGTGCCAAAATTACACTATTTTATTTTATAACGATTGCTGACCACAGACGCAAAGTAGAACCACGGGGACTAAAAAATCTGAAAATAGACTAAATTTTAACAGGACAGTTTAATTTTTAAACCAATTTATTGCGTAATCATGAAATGCCCATGTTCTAAAAACGAGTAACAATTTCATTTTTTTATAAATCACACAATTTCACATGAAAATATCATAACATAACAAATAAAAAGCTCACGACAGTCATCTACATGTAATTAGCTCTCATTTAAGCTAATAAACGTCGTATTCCGTCCAGGATTACCATAGATATAGTCCAAAATCAAAAATACCCAATTTGGAAAAGTGCCGAAATTAAATGCACTACCCTATAAACAAATCAATATCATATAATAGAAATTTTTATTCAGTCAGCAGCTGGCTAAATCAAATGCAAATTTCCTATAGTCCACATAATGTCTATCTCAGACTAGTCCACATCTTTGCTGTCTAAACATACGCCGGGGGAAAATCGCCCTATTTTCTTGCACTATTCTTAGAGCACTTTTCAAGGCTAGTCTACCACTTTTTTGAATTAAATTAAAAAATAGCTTAATAAACTATAGTTTTAGCTGCGTAATGACATAAATATGTTTATAATCATTCCGTTGCCGAGATATACTTTTTTAACAGTTTTAATATTATCAATAGAACACATATTATTTATAAATAAAAAGTAGTTCCTGAGAATTATATTGCGCAATTTTCTACGATTTCCAAAGAACCCAAGTTTTTTTGATCAATCAAGTTATAGTTGTCGACGTGCCGTGGGGCTAAAGAGCAGTGGGCGCTCCCGTGCCACCGATGATTGCAATTATTTTTTTGAATAAAAAATTAGAAGAAAAAAATGATGAACATAAATTACAAATTTTATCCAGATTCTCTAATTATAGTTGGTGCGCAGTTGAAGTAGATGGCGCTGGGAACTGGTTCGGTTTCCGCCACCAAATAAAACCGAGCACCGTCTTCTGTTTTTTGTGCGGTTTCTATAAGGGGCTGTTCGTTATCTGCTTTGTACAATCCTTATTGTTGCCAAAAGGAAAAAAGAAGAAGAAGAAGAAGAAGAAAAAGAAGAAGAAGAAGAAGAAGAAGAAGATGATGATGAAGAAGAAGACGAAGAAGAAGAAGAAGGTTCTGAATTTCAAAATTTACCTACGTTCTTTAATAATGGTTGGCGCGGCGCCGCTGGGCTAAACCGCCCCGTGGCGCTCCCGTGCCACTCATGATATCAATTTGGATTTTGGAAACTGAAAAATTTAAGTTTTTGAAATGGCTTAAAATTATTGATAAAACATGTTAGTCGACGAAAAGTAAAAGTATATGTTATATTGTAAATTAAACTGTTTTAACGTTAGACAATTTCCTGATGGACATTAAATTTTCTTTTGCTAAATTGGCTTAAAACATGTGTTCCTTTTTGTGCAATTATGAAAACATCAAATCTATTGTGAAATTTTAATTTAAAACAAGAACCATTAAAAAATTTAACTTCGACATCTATAATATAGATTGTTTTTTTAACCATAAATAGTCATTTAAGTTTAGTCCACTAAACGCGTTTTAACTGTGCGTTTATCTTAACTCGTTTTTAAAACTTTTTTTTTTGAGAAAAAAAAAACGGAAAAAGTTATACAATATTAAGATATTGTATAAATTTTTTCAGTTTTTTTCTCAAAAAATATCCTCTGTGCCTTAATTAAATGAGATAATTGATATTTTAATTATTTTATGCAGATTTGTTTTTATACAAAAAAGCTAATAAGACTTTAATTCTATTATTTTATATTAATGCAGCTGACACAAATAAGCATAAAATTAATAAAACTAGCCTTGATAAATGCTCTAAAAATAAAGCAGGAAAATAGGGCGATTTTCCCCCGGGCGTATGTTTAGACAGAAAAAATGCGGACTAGTCTGAGATGGACATTATGTGGACTATAGGGAATTCGCATTTGATTTAGCCAGCTGCTGACTGACTAAAAATTTCTACCATATGGTATTGATTTGTTTATACATTGATCTAATCACACAGCACTGTTGAATTTTTTCGTCTGATGAAATTTCAATTGAAAAAATCATACTCACAGCAATCTTTGACAAGCGCGAAATCGCCACTTTTTCAATAAGAAGGCTATAATTGTATGTGTAAGAAGCAACTATACATTTGAAAATTGCTGTGAGTATGATTTTTTCAATTAACATTTCATCAGACCAAAAAATTCAACTGTGCTGTGTGATTAGATCAATGTATAAACAAATCAATATCATATGGTAGAAATTTTTATTCAGTCAGCAGCTGGCTAAATCAAATGCGAATTTCCTATAGTCCACATAATGTCCATCTCAGACTAGTCCACATCTTTTCTGTCTAAACATACGCCCGGGGGAAAATCGCCTTATTTTCCTGCTCTATTCTTAGAGCATTTTTCAAGGCTAGTCTACCACTTTTTTGAATTAAATTAAAAAATAGCTTAATGAACTATAGTTTTAGCTGTGCAATGACATACATATGTTTATAATCATTCCGTTGCCGAGATATACTTTTTTAACAGTTTTAATATTATCAATAGAACACATATTATTTATAAATAAAAAGTAGTTCCTAAGAATTATATTGCTCAATTTTCTACGATTTTCAAAGAACCCAAGTTTTTTTGATCAATCAAGTTATAGTTGTCGAGGTGCCGAGGGGCTAAATAGCAGTGGGCGCTCCTGCGCCACCGATGATTGCAATTATTTTTTTTTTTTTGAATAAAAAATTAGAAGAAGATGATGATGAACATAAATCACAAATTTTATCCCAATTCTCTAATTATAGTTGGTGCGGTACCGCAGGATTAAATCGACAAGTGAACAATGAAAAAATATTGATTTTTAGATAATGAGCGTTAGAATTATAATAATAAATAGAAGAAGATGAAGATAAGTTACAAAAAAACTTCCCAACGTTCTCTAATTATAGTGTGCAGTGCACGGTGCTGTGGGACTAAACCGCTGCGTGGCGTTCTCGCGCCACCGATGCTTATTATTTTTTTTATTAAAACTTTGAATTAATTTTGTCATCATTAATGCAAAAATTAAAAAAAGAACTTTATTATTTTCCCCGTTTTCCGCGCAGTTAAAGTAGATGGCGCTGGGAACTGGTTCGGTTTCCGCCACCAATTAAAATCGAGCACAGTTTTCTGTTTTTTTTGTGCGGTTTCTATAAAGGGCTGTTCGTTGTGTGCTCTGTACAATCCTTGTTGTTGCCAAAAGGAAAGAAGAAGAAGAAGAACAAGAAGAAGAAGAAGAAAAAGAAGAAGAAGAAGAAGAAGAAGAAGAAAAAAGAAGAAGAAGAAGAAGAAAAAGAAGAAGAAGGTTCTGAATTTCAAAATTTACTCACGTTCTCTAATATTGGTTGGCGCGGCGCCGCGGGGCTAAATCGCCCCTGGCGCTACCGCGCCACCCATGATAGCAATATATTCTATTTATAAAAAGCTTGCATTGAGATTTCTCGGGAAAAAACATAAAAATTAAATCAATATTAAAACCCAAATGACATTAAAAGGCTTTAAATTAAAAAAACGAAAGTTTTTTAAAACATTATTTATTTATATAATATTTTAATACTTTTAAAACAGCGCTAAATTTCTTATAATGCTGTTTAAAACTGCTAATTTTAACTGTTTTTTTTTTCGAAAATAACCAATCTGACATTTTGAAAAATCGCCAAAATTTTAATTAAAACGGGTAATTATTTCAATTTAATATATGTTTACAGATTTTATACAAAAAAATTTTGTGTATTAAATTTAGTGTCTCCTGTCAGCTTTCGAGTTTAAGAAAAATTGTCACAGGGATTTTATAACTTTTTATGTATTTTACAAGTTTTGACATCCATTAGCTTAAAATTTTTGATTAAAGTTTTAAGAAAAAAAGGTGAAATATTATAATTTGTATAACAGTAAATTTTGACGGGCTTTCATAAAAATAAAATCAAAAAAGACTTTCTTCCACATAAACAACCGTGAGGTAGATATAAAAACTTTATTAATTTTACAAAATATAGTTTGTTTTTCCCAAAAAATATGAATATTTTATTACATTCATAAATCTTACGCAGGCAACTTGGTAATAAAATCAAAAATATATAATACTATATAATATATTAAGGAAAATGTTACGCTTAGTTCTAGAAGCGAAAACTATTTGGTGCCATTTTTGAGCTACTGCCGTTAAGTGTTGTGCGCATAAAATGGCAAAACAACTGTTCTTATTGA
>JASAMX010003255.1:0-11630 GCA_030248175.1 Microlaimidae sp. YZB2_3 | reverse complement strand
TATGTTGGTGTTGCTTTTGATTCAGTTACATATACTAGTAAAAGTGGCATTCTTATGCTAAATGAGAATGAGTTTAGCCCTTTAGTTTCAGGGAAACATAATCAAATGCCTTATATTTTTTGGTAGAACACTCATTTTGAGTTTAGTGTTTTTTTTATGTGAGTTCTGTTTTTATAAAATTAAAAAAATGTTAGGGTATTGCTTCAATATATAGCTAAAAATTTCAATAGATCCGGAAACTCAACAGGTAGAATCGCCCAGGTAGGTCAAATGAAGGTAAGCGGGGGCAAAAACGTTCTCATAGAGAAATAGGTAACCCTGTATCCTATGTTAAAGATTGTGATTTGAGAGGCTTGAAAGACTTGTGAGGAAGTATGCAGGATACAGCTACGTCCTTACTAGTGTTGTAAAAAGTTACTTTTACTTTTACTTAAAATAATAAAAGTAACGGATTTTGGATTACTTTTACTTTTACTTTTACTCGACTTTTGAAATTTCAATTACTTTTACTTTTACTCTTACTCGACTTTTGAAATTTCAAAATATTTTTTACTTTTATTCCTGGGATTTTCCTCTTGCAAATACTTAAATTAATTTAAGTAAAATTTAAGTAATTTTGAAAGGGTAATTTTCCATGGGCTTTTTGTAAAGTAAATGGCAAGAGAACATTTTTAAGCCACTAACACCCTAAAACCATTTATTCTTGACTAAAAACTTATTAAAATGATAATTTATTACATAAAATTAACAAAAAAACTTTGAACAAGGCTTAAAATTTAAAAACCGGTGTTTTGCTCCGTTTAAAATTACTTTTATTATACTTTTATCTTTCTTTTTACTTTAAAATAAGTACTTACTTTTACTTTACTTAAATAAAATTTTGACAGCTTGCTTACTTTTACTTTCTTAAATTAAAAAATTACAAATTACTTTTACTCTTACTTTACTTAAATTAAAATTTTTCAAATTACTTTTACTTTTACTTAAAATAATCCAAAATCAATACTTTTTACAACACTAGTCATAGGTAGGTAAATTTAGAATTAAGGCAAAAAGGCAGACAAGAAAAATGTTAGATGCAGCCAATTAGAAGCGGAGGCATGTGATAGACAAGTAAACATTTTCCATCCAACAGTCAGTATCCCGTCTTTACCGGGATATAGTTGATTCTAAGATCAAATTTGCAAGTTTTATAATAACTGATGTTGGATGTTAAATAATGTCTAAAAAGATTTGGCTGCAGGCAATCCTGTGTCCCCAATATAAATCAATATATCCTTTGCCATGTCATTTATGCGATATAAGTCCATATTTTCGAGGTCTTGCAAAAATCCCAGTTCCCCGTTTAACATTTCCGTCCTTGCAGGCCTGTGCGCTTTCGTCTCGCATGTGGGTCGTGGAGATTACGAGTCAAAACTTAAGTTATTGAACTTTAAGTTAATCAGAGTTAGGGCCTAAATTTTGATTTGAAGAATTAAAATAAAATTTAGAATTTTAGAATTTAAATTTTATTGAATGGTTAGAATTAAAAATTCAGTGATTTTAAATTTCAAAGAGCACGGACATTTTTGATTTAAATATCTGAACCAAAATTAAGGTTAGTGTCAATTTTTAGCCAAAGATGGTTAGTTTGACACTTGGAGCTAAAAGTAGCAATCCTCAAAAAATAGTTTTTTCAGGATTAAACATATTTTTTAATACTAAAATACAAACTAGAGCTCAAAGACACAGTTTCGGATGATTTAAAAACTATTTATTAAAAAACTTACAAAGAAATGCAATAAATACTATAAAATATTTGATTTTAATAGTCTTAATATATTGCTGTGTACATCGTAGTTTCTCTCTAAATCTCATTGCTGATTTGTTAAAAACAACATTTTGGTGTTTCTAAAATCTATTTTTGAATTTTAGCACAACCTAAATACTTTTGGTTTTTCGTGTTCGAAAATATTTTTTTAAAAAGCAAGTATTTTTTAGATAGCCAAAAAAAATTACTTAGATTTAATTGTCAGACTATTGATTTTAAGGGTTAAGTAAGAGTTTGTTTGCTATGCATTAAGTTTTTGTTTATAATGTGCGAATTACTTGCTGAAAATTAAAGAAAGTGTTGTTTGAACTGTTGAATTACTGGTCTGTATATAGAAAGTGTTTACTACTTTTCAAACAAAATCTTTATTAAAATTTGATTTTATAGAAACATTCATAGTATTTTTTTAGTTTCAACCACTAAACAATATTTTTGACGCAAGTTTATGAAAGTAACAGAAACCAAAATAAAATACACACACTATAGGCACCTTGCACTAGAACTCGGTTTATACATGAAGTATGCAATATACATAAGCGTCACCATAATGGATAATTACAGTATCCCCTACTTATCTTTCGTAGTATGCAGATCAGCCGATTGAAATTACGCGCGCTTTTGATCGGTTGATCTGCATACTACGAAAGATAAGTAGGGGATACTGTAATTATCCATTATGGTGACGCTTATGTATATTCCATACTTCATGTATAAACCGAGTTCCAGTGCAAGGTGCCTATAAGTAAAATTGTCGTGGCTGCGGTTTTCGTCTCTCTGCGAATTCCCAACAATAGCTCGGAATCGGTTACTGTCGTCAATATCGAACAGATCTGTGCACGGTTTTGCGATGCCACCCCGCCCCCGCTTCATTATTGGCTGTGCCCTCCTCCGTTTTTGTTTTGTTCACGCCCACCCCTCCCCCCGCTCAAAAACAAAAAAAACTACACAAAATTCGCGATTTTCTACCTATTTTCTCGAATTTTTTTTTCTCGAAAAGTTTTTAACCTTTTAACGAAATTTAATTCATTTTAGCCTATTTTTAGTTAAATTTTGCCTTTGAGAACCAATTTGAACATGATTTTTAAAATTAAACCTTTTACAGACTGCAAAACAAAGTATAAGCTAATATTTGTTTCCAAATTTTTAAGCTGGTTGTTTAACTTAACGCCTATTTAGAAAATGCTTTTGCAAAATATAATTAGTCATGTACATAAAAAAGAAGAACAGGTATAAAAAAACAGGAGATCTGAAAAGTAAGAATTTATTCATTTTCCTGTAAATTGAAGATCACCAAACTGTTTTTTGTAAGAAAATACTAATCTACAGTCATTAGAAACAATAAACTAACATAATTTGTTTTGAATCATCAGCTAATATATTTTCTTAAAACGGCAGCATTTATCGATATTTTCGATGCCCATGGCTGATAAAAAAACTAGTTTTGTAAAAAGCAACAAAAATTTATTTTAAGCAACTATTAAGTAAAAACTTTTCAATTTTTTGGTATTTATCGAATTTATTGCTGAGGTATTATAAAGTAATTTTGTGTTTTTAATTTAAAAAGTTTTTATAGTTAAATGAAAAGTAGAAAGTCATTTTGGAGAATATGTAATCAAAATTTGTGATAAAACAATTCATGTGATTACATATAATTGTCTTGGTGGTTTTTATATGTAATGTATCTTTGTTCTTAAATAAAATTTTAATATGTAAAAAATTACAATAAAAAAATTATGTGGTTTGTGTTTTTTGTTTTGGCTGTGTGTGATTACAATAAAATTTTTTATATTATATGGCAAAGGTGCAACATCTATAAAAAGTCACATCAGTGTATGCCTTACTTTTATATGGCATACGTCGGTTAATGACATACTTTGAGAATAGTTCAATGAAATGGCCCATTGTTTTAAAATGTGCCATTGTAATTAATTGTTTTCAAAAATTAGGGTGATTTCGGAGAGTGGACCATACTTGAAAATGAAAAAAATACTGAATAGTGATATTAATTGCAGTAAAACCTTTGACTCCGTGTTACACCAAAAATTACTTTGTAAATTTTAAGTTTATGGAATTAAAGGAGATATACTTAAACTGGTAACCCTGCAACATTTAGGGTCTTGTCTTCCGTTTCCATTTAAATAAATTTAAATAAATGTTAAAATTAGTTCTTAATATTAAATTGTTTTTGTTCAGAATATTAAATTGCTTTTTTATTAAAAACAATCGGTTTATACCGCAATTTATTGAAATCATCTAGGTTTAATTTGCTTATAAATTTCGAATTTGGTTAAATTACGAAAAATATTAAATGAATAGTCATTTTAAAAAATACTTTTACCAATGGTTTACAATTAAAGCTGAAGTATCTCAGGGTAAAAACAAAAGTGTACCGATAAGACATTAACAAATTAAAGGCGCAAGCTAATAAGAAAAATTAAAAAATAAGTCGTTAGCGGTATTTTAACAGTATTAAATTGAGTCAGGTGTTTCCCTGCACCTGATATTTTCTCAGAGAAAAAGTGGTCAGTTGGCCACACTTGCAATTTTATCCTGATGGAATTTATTTCTAATATTGCAAAAACTGGCATTTTGTCAGAAATTTGGAAAGAAGCTTTAGTTTTGCCGATTCATAACATTTTTTTAAAATCTGTTTCTTAATATCGTCCAATATTTCTTACAAGTTGTATTTGTAAAATTGCTGAAAAAATTATAGCAAATGACTTACTGCTTTATATTAAACGAAATAATCTTATTTCAAAAGAGCAATATGGTTTTCTGGCAAAAAAATCGACGTTTACACAGCTATTATAATTAATAAATAATTGGACTGATCATATAAATAGAAACTTACAAATTGCCTCTATGTATATAGATTTTTCGAAGCTTTTTCTGCTTCAAAAGCTTCAATCTTACGGAGTTAGTTTTGAGCATCATAACTGAATAAAATCTTTTCTTACAAATCGTTCGCAAATTGTTACAATCGGTAATAAAGTTTCAGATTCTGTTGCATGTATTTAAAGGGTGCCGTAGGGTTCTGTACTAGAGCAATTTTTGTTTCTTATCTACATTAATGTGTGGACGTTGGAACGTCCCTTCCTGAAGTGATGACTCACAACTACTGGCGAGTATAAAAAGCATTGTAAAGTACATCAATATTAGCTCGTATGGTGCAGTGGTAATGCGCCGGACTAAAATGAACAGGCCTGAAAATCAAGGAAAGGAGACCCAGGTTCAAATCCTGGTAGGGGTATTTTTCTATGCCTCCACAAAAATCGTCATTCTATCTCGCCTCCAGTTATGGGTCGTCACAAGTTAATGTTATAGTCAATGCTTAGAAAGTTCCTGCAGCATAAAATTGTTGCAGACGACGGAAAATTTCTTGAAGCCCAAAAAAACAATGAAAACAAAAATTTTAAATCTACTTTTAATAAATTTTGCAAGTGGGTTAGTGATTGGCAACTAAACATATCTTATCAAAAATGTAATGAAGTTTCAGGGTCCGGCACAAAAGAGTCCCGGCACAAAAGAGTCCTGAAAAAAATCGCAGCTGGCACAAAAGAGTCCTGGCACAAAAGAGTCCCGGCACAAAAGAGTCCTGGAGAAAATGCATTCATGCGCCCAAGCGCTGCGAGCGCTGAAGTCGGCACAAAAGAGTCCTGGCATAAAATCAATTTTTCACAGCTCAGATACAATGTTCAGACCTCAGCTGTCTTCCAGTTTTTTATTTGTTTTTTAATTAGCCTCTTAAGAGGTTGTGTGAAGAATTACGCCGGTAAAAAATTTATGTTTTTAAGTATTTTTATTATTTAGTTAATAATACGCTCGAAGTTCTGTAAAGTATTTAAAAAATAAGAAAAACATGTGTTTGGGTTTGTGTGTGTGTTGTGTTGGGTCATGTGTTTGTGTTTTGGTATAAATTATATAATATTGAATTAATATTTTCTGTCATAATTGAGTAACAAAATCATGTCTAAATAAGTATTTTAGTTGGGATAAATTTTTCGTTCATAGCTAAAATATTACAATTTTTATCAAATAAGTGTTTTGGTCGTAATTGTAAGGACAACCAGATGTGTCCAATTTAATATGGTTTTAAATAACCTTTAAATCTTAAGGACTTTTAGCATAATCACAAATTTGTTTTATAATTCGTTTTAAACTAAAAATTAAAAAATATGTTATAAACATTTTTAAAAAAATTATAAAAGATTACGACAGACATCCAAATGTACAGGAAGATTTTGCATGATGATTATATTAATAATGGGAGGTGAGATAAAAATGGATACCACAAATACCTAAAAAGTAGTTATATAATAAATAAAAAGCACATAAAAAAGTAAATTGTAATAAAAAAAATTGAATATACCACTAAATAAATATTAATTGATGAATCTATTACTAAACGAACATAACCTCCTAATATAATTGTGAAATTCTCTTCGATACATTTGAATTTCCATCGTAACCTTTATAGTTTTTTAAATCTTTTGTGTAGTTTTTTAAACAATTTTTTACTTTTAAAGTGGCATACTTTACTTGTAAAGCAGAAAAAGTAGGTGATTTAAAAAAAGGAAAAGTTAACAAAAGTGATTTTTCTACCCTTCAATATCTAGTTCCGGGGCACCAGCCATTTCAAGCAGATGGAGAGACTTGTTTTATTATGTTTTAATTTATTCTATATGCATTTTAGGCTATTTTATCGTTTAAATACACGTTGAAAAAAATTTAATTTAAAAAATTCTGTTTTCTCCGGAAAACATTAATAGTTAAATACCAGTTAAGTGTTGTTAAACATGGCTACAGTAAAAGTTTTTACTGCGCCACTTTAAAAAAATTAACAAATTTTTATTGATTTATTATTTTATTTTATTTTTTCACTTCATATTCTACTCCACTTTTTTGTGTCTTAACAGGCGCCTGGGGCTTAATATTTTCGTTGCTTTACCTCCGTACACTTTTTCATTGTATCTCAGCTGTTAAAAATTGATTTTATGCCAGGACTATTTTGTGCCGACCTCAGCCCTAGCAGCGCTTGGGCGCATGAACGCATTTTCTCCAGGACTCTTTTGTGCCGGGACTCTTTTGTGCCAGGACTCTTTTGTGCCAGCTGCGATTTTTTTCAGGACTCTTTTGTGCCGGGACTCTTTTGAAGGTGAGCCGAAGTTTCAATATGAAAAAATTCTATACCAAAAAAAATTATGAGTTGGCTGGTACAGCAATACAACCTTCAAACAAAATTACTAATTAGAGTATGATTAAACGATTTGCTCAAATTCTCTACACATTGTTCAAAATTAGCTGCAAAAGTGTATTCTGGCGCATGATTGATTTTAAAATGTTTTAAAACAAAAAAATCTATTTTTACTTATTTAAGACATACGTTAGGTGGGCCCATCTTAGAATCTAACACTCCAGTATGAAATGAATATCTACTTAAGGACATCATAAACTTGGAAAAAGTACAAATTTTTTTACCTGTGCGATATGTTTTAGATGCAATATCTTATTTGATAGCTACTCAATTCGTTTAAATTATTTCTTTTTGGAATCTTTAGAACAAAGAACAGTAAAACTAGGTTTACACATGGTTTATAACATAGTATATGGCCTTGTAGATCTAAATGTTAAAGACTTTTTTAAGCTTAGCGTTTCAAATCATTGTTTGAGGGGTCATAACCTAAAACTACAACCAAATCATTTAAAAGAGATTGCCATAAAAAATTTTTTAGTCAACAAGTAATAAATGCATGGAATTTTCTTCCATCAAATATTGTAGAATGTAATATTCTAGTCAAATTAAAAAAAAAATATTAAATGACGTATGTTTAAAGAAGTTTTGTAAAATGTATTAATTTTTGCAATAATATGTTCTCGTAAATTTCTGCGAGTTTAAACGAGCTTAAAAATTGGGAACGGCCCATATCGATCCCCGTCACTTCGCTCCTGACCCATTTCGCTCCCATTAAGTTTTTGCTAATTCATTATTTTTTGCTCGGACCAACCTCGCTCTTGGCTTATTTCGGCCAATTTTATAAATTTATCACAATAAAGATTTGTTTGATTTTTAGGTTTCGCTTAGGCTTAGCAAAATTTAGAGTTTTTATCTTTAAGAGCGTCGTAAAAAATGCGTTTACAAAATTTGCCAGGAGCGAAACGGGCCGGGAGCGAAGTGGCGGGAGCGAAGTGTCCCCAATTCGTTAAAATTACCTTTACCTGCCCGGTTTTCTTTTAGTTTCGGAATGCAATGTAATTTGTCTGTCTGTTCCATGACTATATGTGTATGTTATGTCAGTAGCGTATATAGGGAAGGGGGCGTTTTTGGCCGTTTCCATACTTAGGGGGGCGACCGCCCCCCCCCTTTGACCGTTTCCTTACTTAGGGGGGAGGCGGTTCCCCCTCCCAGGGGCCTATTTCTAAAAAATTGCTTGTAATTAATTTACAGCTGTAAATTAATAAACGAATATTTTTCTTTTGTATTTTTAATTAAAAAGTATATTAATAAAATTGCGTTTAGAATTTAAAAAATTACATGTCTGTAAATTCCACAGTTACGTACGTATTTTTTAATTAATAAAATAAGAAGAAATGAAATACGTTTATTAATTTACAATTACAGAAATCTTTATAAAATAGGCCCCTGGCTGTCGAAGCCAGCCTCTTTTGTAAAGGTCTTCCTTTACTTTTTTTATTTTTAGGTTATAAAAATGTAGTGCATCTTAAGTGTTCATAATTAGTGGCGCATATATTTTTCAATATATTAGACAATTATTTATATTTAAATAAGATTGTTTCTTAATAGAATTAAGAAACAACCTTATTGGGATAAAATATAAATTTTAACATTATATTAATTTAAAGTATGTAACAAACAAATTGTTTAGGAATTAGGTTATAAAAACAAAAGTAAACCTACAGCCATATGATTGGCTGGAAAAAATTTTCCAGCAATTTTTAGTGCATATGTAAAAAATTACATATGCAGTAACAAACAAAATGATTGGACATTAAGCTATAGAAATAGAAGTAAAACTACCACCGAATCGCTGGAGACAGTTTTTAGTGCATATAAAAAAAAATTTCGCCTCTGGCCGCTGAGAGGACACCCCCCAAGCCCCCGGCCGCCGCGCGTCGGCGGGATGCTGATACTACATTAACAAACAAAAATAGTGCAGGAATTATGTAGGTTATAAAAAAGAAGTAAAACTATTTCTATTTAACTCGCCGGAGACAATTTTTAAGCAGTTTTTAGGGCACATTTCAAAAAAATTTCGCCTCCGGCGGCTGGGTAAAGCCCCAGCAGTCGCTTCAGCGTCAGCTTGGTGCTGCTACTAGAGTAACAAATTGTGTAGAAATTAGGTTATAAAAACAGAAGTAAATCTGTGACCGATTCAATCGCTGGAGACAGTTTCTAAGCAGTTTTCAGTGCATATATAAAAAATTTGCCCCCGGTGGCTGGGGGGTCACCCCCCAGACCCCCTTCCCCCCGCGGACTTCGGCTTTTCTCCGCTACGCGGCGCAGTTACGGCGCTTCGCGCCGTAACCCCCACCGAGACATTGGCAGACCGCCCCCTCCTCAGTCAAATCCTATATCACGCGCTTGTGTTTTTATATATATATATAAAATATATATGTATATATATATATATATATATATATATATATTGGCAAGTAATTTTATTCAATTCAATTCAATTAAACACGTTCTCTTTTTCTCTGTTGTTATTTTGTTTATATTGTTTATGTTGTTATTTTGTTTGTTAGTAGAACGATACAGTTGGCAAAAATTTCACCAATTTTCTCCAAAACAAGTACTCGGGGGTTTTCGGAAGTCCCGATGACGAATCCGACCTCCATTTTTCAATTTGACCCCCCGGGGGGCACTAAGGGGGTTACGATCCCCCCCCCCCCTTGGGGGGTATTCTGACTATAAACCGGTTTTACCTCAAAACCACCTCAAAACACGTACTCGGGGTTGAATACAGTATTGAATAATGAACACTGTTTTTAATTAAAAAGTTAAAAATTAAAAAAAAAAACATTTTTGGAGGTTAAAAATATTGCCCAGGGGAACTCGAACCTAGAACTCCGGGATTCCGAGTCCGACGCTCTAACTACTCGGCTATTGCTCCGTCTGAGCCTTCTTAAAAGCTAGTTTTAAACAAAAGTTTCAAAATGTAGTTTGCCGACGTCAAATAAAAAAATACAAATGAAAGTTTAGTCATTTGATAGGAATTAGTTTGTTCCCAACTTTTAACACAGCAGTTGTACCATAATTCTGAGCCAGTTTTTAACGAAATCTCTACTATCACTTCTTTTTATTTTTTATTTCAACAATTTTAGCAATAAAATAAAATTAAAAATCTTCAATAGTAGGGATTGCGCTGAAAATTTTTGTGGACATGTACATTTGGTGTCTTTAACTTGAGTTCAATTTTTATTGCTTAATATTAACTCTGGTTTTGTTAAATTGGGAAAAACTATTTTAAAATGCCTTTTTTCAAAGAAGCATATCTCAACGTGGAATAGTCCACCAAAGTGTTAAGGATACCGAACTGACCGAAAAAATACTGTCTTTCCCAACATATAATTTGCTTCTGTCCGTCACATACGGCACGAGTTATACACAAAAACCGACGGGGTTTCCTTACTGTATCGTCCCACCTTAAAACATAAATTTATTTTTTTAAACAGTGAGTTTGTTTTTTTAAAATAAACAGTTTGTTTCTTTAAAAGAGTTAATAATCTAAAAAAATAAACCAATTTTCAAGACATTTTGAAAAAAAAGAAGGCCTTAATAGTTAACTAAAAAGAGAAACTGCAGTTATTTTAGAATTACAAGTGGCCCGTGCCAGCCATAAGGCTGACAAAAAATTTTTCCTGAATTTTTCAAATCGATTTACTTTATTTAAAAAATAATACAGTTATGATGCCGATATAAGGTAACTGACTTAATTTCGGCCACCCTTTTTATTTTCTTGGATAAGTTTTTTCTCGTTTTTCCAATCAACCCAAAATTTGGTCTAAAAATCAAACGATAGCTATTTTTGTTATTCGAGTGCAAACTTTTAAAATATCCGTTACAGTTAAAGATCAATTGAGGTTTAAAGTTCTTTTTTTATAGTGGCCGAAATTAAGGCGCGAACCATTAACTTCGGCCACCTAGAAAAAACTGGCTATAACTATTGCCAAAACAAACAATAAAAATTTTTTAAGGTTGCACATTTATTCTTAGATATTATTGGTACATATAAGTTAATTTTTTCCATTCTCAAACTTTAATAGTTATTAGCAAGACTTTAAACAATTATGTCAAAACCTTAAAAAACAAATTTTAATAACTTATATTTTTTGTTAAATTTTTTTTAGCTTAAAAAAACGTCGAAAAAAGTAAAACGTGCAAAAAAATCTTTATAAATACGGTATTACAATGATATTTGAAAACAGCGAAAAACGGCAGGTTCTTTTACCTAAATTTTAGGGTGGTCGAAATGAACGGAATCTTAAAATGCGCAGTTAGTTAAACGCATTGCAAAGTGATTTCGAAGAAAATATCAAAAGAAAAAAATTAACAATTTTGAGCCTTAAATAGAAGATATTTTAGGGTTATATAGTGCTTCGTTCTAAATTTGATGCAGTTTAAACATAAAGCAAAAATTAAGAAAATCACAAAAAATTAAAT
The DNA here is from genome assembly GCA_030248175.1 of Microlaimidae sp. YZB2_3. Classification (NCBI taxonomy): domain Eukaryota; kingdom Metazoa; phylum Nematoda; class Chromadorea; order Desmodorida; family Microlaimidae; species Microlaimidae sp. YZB2_3. Next base: position 138 of record JASAMX010003255.1, on the reverse strand, counting down.
TTTAGTATGAAAATGTTGATAATGCAGAATAAAAAAAAATAAAAAAACTTTTGCGAAAACACTTAATTCAACATTCATCCAGTAACTTCTGTTCTGGTTCTTTTGTGTTTTAAAAATAAGCCAATTTTCCAACACCCT
>JASAMX010003254.1:0-30905 GCA_030248175.1 Microlaimidae sp. YZB2_3 | reverse complement strand
AAGATGATGTTTTTGTTTTAAATCTATGTGAGTCAAACTAAAAAATTATAAAAAATCTAAAATAATATTGAAATCAAACTAAACTATTTCAAAAATGGTTTCGCAGGGATTTGACTTCTGAACCACCTCCTTCAAAATGGCTCTGCCATAACGTATTGCACCATGACGCCAACGGAGAAACCAGTTTAAAAACTATTATATAATACAAATACTCCACAATAAATTGAAATCTATAATTAGCTGATATAATGACGCCATATTATTGTGATTTCAGTGGTTACTTCATTTGGGGCCTTTTTTAATCCAACAAACAAATAGAGCAGGCCATGTTGGGTTTACCTTCAATAACTAACTATAATTTTTTTAATTATGTTAAAATTATATTTATAATATTATTTATTTTCTTTTTAAACTAGTTTTTTGAATGTATTTTTGAGGGTGTGCGAAAGTTTCTTTTTTTAAATTATGTCTTTCATTCCAACATCTCGTCTTCTACATTTCGTCTTTGGATAACTTGTCTTTTGTGTGCAATTTTATGAATATGCTTTTCAAAGGCGATATTTTTACACAAAAAATAATACAGGTGTCATGCAAATAAACAAATGATCAAGTTTATCTACTTTTTTAAGATTTTGCTTGGACTTTGGAAAAGATAAGGTTTTTAGTCTTTAATAAAAAGTATAAGTAAAAATTTAAATAGAGAAATATACCACGATAAAGTTTTGTTTGTTTTTTGTTTTGCTTAAACTTAGAAAAAAGTAAAGTTTTAAATCAACTGTTTTAGTTTCAAAATATTTGTTTTTACAACAAAAAAGACGTCTTTTTTTAAAACGTTTGTAACATGCTAAAAACCTGATAATTTGTCTTGTAGAAAATACATTTACAAAATCGCACCATAAAAACGAGTTTTCAGAAGACGAAATGTAAAAGACAAGATATATAAGGACGACATGTAAAATACGAAAGTTTTAGGAACAATTTTTTTGAAATCAATGTTGATGGTCAACTAAAACCGATGTGATGACAAACTAAGACACATTTGCTGAGATTATTGGACGTAATTCTATTTATTTTATTTTTTGGGCAAGCACTAAAAAAAGACACCTACTACACCTACCACACCGACGGACCTAAGCAACCTAAACAAAACCTCAAAATCAAACAAAACATTAAATTTAGCTTGATTTTAAGGTTTTGCTTAGGTTGCTTAGGAAATTTTTTAGTAACAAGAGAGGCTTTCACCCCTCGGTCGTTTCGTCGGTGTAGTAGGTGTCTTTTAGTGCTTGCCATTTTTTTTTGTCCTTTTTTTTTGGCAAGCACTAAAAGACACCTACTACACCGACGGACCTAAGCAACCTAAGCAAAACCTCAAAATCAAACAAAACATTAAATTTAGCTTGATTTTAAGGTTTTGCTTAGGTTGCTTAGGAAATTTTTAGTAACAAGAGAGGTTTTCACCCCTCGGTCGTTTAGTCGGTGTAGTAGGTGTCTTTTAGTACTTGCCATTTTTTTGTCCTTTTTTTTGGCAAGCACTAAAAGACACCTACTACACCGACGGACCTAAGCAACCTAAGCAAAACCTCAAAATCAAACAAAACATTAAATTTAGCTTGATTTTAAGGTTTTGCTTAGGGAATTTTTAGTAACAAGCTTAGGTTAGCTTAGCTTAGGTCCGTCGGTGTAGTAGGTGTGGTAGGTGTCTTGGTTGCCTTACATTACGCCGACGACAATTCGCCGACGACTATTTCGCCGATGACTTTTACGCCGATGATCATTTCACCCCTGGACTATTTGACCGATGCGACGTTTCGCCGACGCAGTTCCAAAAAATGTTTCTAATTACATAAATATAAATTTAAAACAAGAATTTTTACACGAAATTCGTAGATTATATGATTTTCTTTAGAAAACATATATTTTTAATTATTTTTAAAATATTGCACAATAAAATTAGAGTATTTAATTTTTGATCGAATCGCGATTGATAACAAAATTATGTTCCTCATATAAACAATTGTTTTTGTTTGTTTGAAAAAAGTTTAAATAAAAATTGATTAATATGAAATTTCTAAACAAGCTTTTAATATTATTTTAAAAAATATTATTTAATTTGATTCTGATTTTATGCTTTTTCTTCACTGCGACATTTCGCTGACGCGTTTTGAAAAAAGGTATCTAGATATTTTATATATAAAAAAAACACAATTGATTTAAAAGAAAAAAAAGTAAATAATTATTCTTAAACACCTTTCTTTTTGTTTTTATAATTTTTTTAATATTAAAGCAAATTAAAACAAATTTTTATCAATAATTCTATTGCCGTGAGAAATTGGTTTTTGCGCAGAAGTTTGACTATTTGCTGAAGAAAAAAAAACAAAACTAATCATTGCTAAATAATGGGTACTTTATTAATAGGATGTTCGTTTGTTTAATGCGTATAATGTATTTTTTGTTTGTTATTTGAAATAAAATATTTAAATTTTGTCTATTTAATAATTACATCAAACACATTTAAAAATACATATAAAAGTTTTCAGATCTTGTGTTCGTTTTATGACTGAAGCTTTAGGCGTGCTTAAAATTCAGGATGTTTAATATTTAGAAGTATAAATCTAATAATAATAAAACTAAAGTTCGTTTAAGAATAAATTAAAACTGAAAAAAATTCAGATGAGCATATTTCGTTAACGGCGCACCGTTAAGAAAATTCAAACGATAATTATAATATTAATTCAAACGATAATTATAATATTAATGTAGAGCTGCAATTAAAATCTATTGAACTTTTTTATAAATTAAGTGGACTGTTAACTAGAAAACTCATCTGAATTTTTTTGGGTTTAAAGTATTTTTGAGCAGATTTTACACACATCATCTGTGGGTAAATGTTTATAGCTCAAAAAAATAACAAAATCAAATGTTGAAATTTTTTTATTTTTGATATTTATTTGCATAATATTCTCCCAAAATAAATTACATCCCAGACACAACTTTATTTGTTGTTATTACAACAAAATGCGACAAAATCAATAACAAATTAAATGAATTAGTTTTGTTATGTATCGTGATTAACTCCTATTTAATTAAAATCAGTCACGGACACTATATTATTGCAGATTCATTGTAGCACATATAAAAACAATGTAACTGGTTATAAACAGTCATGTTTGCTTCAGTTATACTTAGTTTAACTGATTAATAGTAGAAATTATATTTTGTATATTTTACAAGATATTATACCGTGCACAAAGAAATTTCCACAGTTTATGAGAAGTGTAGACAATATTCACCAATGGTGTTGTACAAAAGCAAAATAAAAATTTTTGGAACTAATAGCTCAGGGTATAATCTGTCAGATTTTACTAAAAAGTTTTATCCATTGTTTTATGGCAAAAATCAATGATTCATTTTCAACACAATAAAAAACACGCGATTGGGACTCGGCTAAGATGGTTATCCAAAATATTTTTTTATACTGCTTTGACAAAAAGTTGAAACAAAATCCTGGTACAAAAGTTTTTTTTTACATTTTTTGTCAAAAATCTTTTGGAATTTTGTTTTGAAATTTTTTAATTTCTTTTGAAACTTCAAAAATTATCTGAAATCTAAAAATAAATTGGAAGTTTTTTAAAATTTATAAGAATTTCCATAAAATTCATGAAATTTTTTGATATTTTAAAATTTCAAACTATTGTAACATTTTTTTGAAAATTTTCAAAATTTTTATAAATTATTCATGATACCTCAAATTTTTTTATTATTGATGTTAAGGTATGCTGGTGCAACATTCCGCGCCGCGCCGTTTTTGTTTTAAAACAATGCTACACAATTCATGCAGATCATCAAGGCGAAGTTCTGCCACTTGTTTTGATGTGCAAAACTTTCATGTTTTACATTACGGCTTTCAACATCTCCCTTTCTGCAACTCGTCTTTGAAAACTTTATCTTCTAAACATCTCGTCTTCTTTTATCATCCAAAGACGAGATGTTGAAAAGCCGAGCTTTCGGAAGACGAGATGTTGAAAGACGTAATGTAAAAGACAAAAATTCAGAGAATCCTAGTATTTTTTTCCTGCCTTTCTCACAAGAATGAAGGAGCGTATCTTCGCGCTTTGCGGGTTTTTAAAGCTAGAGCACCTGGGGCGTTCATATGCTTGAAAAGTCGATAAAAAATTTTGAATTTGGCGCATTTAAGGTAAACAATAACATAATAACAGATGCTGACAGTTTTTTATTAATCAAAATTTGCAAGGCAATCAGTTTAGCAAAATAAAGTGTTTAACAAATTATATATCTTATTCTACTTCAATATCAAAAATAAATACAATCTAATTAAATTTCATTCATTCCATTTCATATATCATTTGTAAGTAATGGGCGAAACTGCGGAACCCCGGAACTCTGGAACCGGAACCAGAACAGAAATTAAGATTTACCAAAAATCCGGAATAGGAACCGGAACCGGAATTCCAAATTTTACCCGGAACATCGTGAACCCGGAACCGAAACTGCCCATCGCTATTTTTGCATATTTGTTCGAAAACGATTACTCTGCCACTCGGGCGGTTTGTTTATGTGTGTGCGTGTGTATGTTTGTGTAATTATTTTGTCATGCAACGAAATTAACCATTAGTATTTAATGAAATTAACCATGTGTTTGTTTATAAAGTTACCCGAAACTGCAAACTCCAGAACCGCGGAGCGGAGCTCTGAACCGGAGCTTCGCCCTATTTTAGTACTTGTTTCATGAAGGATGAATAAGTAATGCCGTCAATTATTTTTTCAAAATTATTTTGTAAATTTTTTCAACACATTTTAAAAACAATAAAATAGCCCTAAAATGGAAATTTAAAAAAATTTTAAAGGGTTAATTTTTAAGCTTCACTGCTTCTGCTTTAAATAGCCGGAGGTTCAGCGCATGATTTTAAAAGATTGAAAAAAGTGATGTTTATACTTCCATTTAAAGCGGAGCTCCTTCTGGAACTCTTGAAGCTCCACCCTTTAAATAAGCAATTTAAATTTTACTTAGACTTAAATATGTTCGAAATTATCCTACTTGCATTTTCAGGACTAATTTTATTGTTTTTTTAGTTGTGAAAAATCAAATTTTCAAGAATTTCCTGACAAAATAATTTATGGAATTACTTAGCCATTCATAAAAATACCAACAAAAAATAGAAAACGAGCTCTCGAGCTTCAGAGCTCCGTGCTCCAAAGAACATCAGTAGAAACATCATTATGATTAGTGTTTATAAACTTATTAATTTAGACCGAGTTTCCAGGTATCGTTTGCACTGGTTATTATTTTTCCACTTGCACTAATGAAGTCAGCGGAAAGTTCAACGGGAAGGCCTTACAACGCATTAAATAATTCAAGATTACAACTGTTTTCAGTTTAAAAAAAACACAACTCTCGTATTTTTTGAGGAGTTTTTCGACCAAAATCTGAGAGAATTTAATCTACGCGACCAAGCAGTTATATTTATATGAGTGGCACGGAGGATAATTTTGGATAACTGGATGGTACCAACACTATTTTAAAATATTTATACAAATATTAAAAATAGGTTTAAAGGGATAATAATTTATTTAAGTTCCTTTTGTTTTTCTTAAATCAATCATTTTTTGGATATCTAAAAATATTTTTTTAAAACGCTTTTTTTTAAAACGCGTCGGCGAAATGTCGCAATAAAGAACTAGCATAAAATCATAATAAAATTAATCAATTTTATCGAAAATAACATTGGTTGCTTGTTTAGCAAATTAAAATTAATTAATTTTTATTAAAACTTTTTCAAAACAAAGAAAAATAACTTTTTATGGAAGAGAGATAATTTTTTATCAATCGCGATTTGATCAAAAATTAAATATCATAATTTTATTGTGTAATAATTTTAAAATGACCAAAAATATATGTTTTCTAAAGAAAATCGTATAATCTACTAATTTCGTGTAAAAATTCTTGTTTCAATGTTATATTCATGCAATTAGAAACATTTTTTGCAACTGCGTCGGCGAAACGTCGCATCGGTCAAATGGTCCGGGGGTGAAATGATCATCGGCGTAAAAGTCGTCGGCGAAATAGTCGTCGGCGAATTGTCGTCGGCGTAATGTACGGACAAAAGAAAGGGAGAGAGAAGAGCGGGGGGGGGGGGGGTGGGGGGGGGGGCGGGGAGGCGGGGGGTGGGGCGGGGGAGGGGGGGGGGGGGGTGGTTTGCGTGTTTTTTTGCGGGGTTGTTTGCGTTTGCCAAAAAAGTGAAAATAAGTTTAAATCGAAAATGCTGAAAAAATTGCCGATGAATTTGGGTTAAATTCCCATGACATGACACATGGCGTTTGCATTATTTCATATTTTTGTTATCAATTAAAATATTATTGATTTTAAATCTAGTCGAATCAAATATTAGTTTGAAAACAATTTTCAGTGTAATAATTACATGGATCGCACTCTGTGTAAAACAAAAACAATTTTCTGTGTAAATAACCCCTATTACGTTTTTTTTGTAGTGGGCCCCTCAAATTTAAACGGCTAAGAAGGGGGGGGGGAGGAGAGGAAAAAGGGGAGCGGAGAGAGGGTGGAGGGGATAAGTACTAAACGCGTATCAACAATCAGTTTGAGAATTCCACCCAACAAATATAAATAGAAATATAGATGACGTGCAAAATCACCCTGGCAAAAATCACCATAACGTGGTGCAAATTACCATAACAATTAGAAATGCGTTTGCAAACTAAAATGGTTAAAGAATTTAGTTTTAATCATAAAAGCCTAAAAAATGTTTTAATTTTTTCCTAAGCCTAAGCAAAGCCCAAAATCAAGCTAAATTTTATCATGATAAAATTTTGTTGTATTTTCCAAGTGTCATATTTGTCAAAATCCAAGTGTCAAAAGGTAGTATTGCAAACGCGTTATATATTTATGGTTAATTTACACCACCTTAGGGTGCGTTTATACTTATGACAAAACGTCCTTTGGACAAAGTCCAAAGGACAATTACAGCGTATAAACGTTTTGTCCTAATTATGAACGCACCTTTAGGGTGATTTTGGCCTATTGTAAATTTGTCCATGGTGTTTTTATACGGACCAAAAAATATATTTCTATTTCAATTCGTCCTTGAGATCTCAATTGGTATGATTCCCATACGCGTCCCAAAATTCGATTTGACCGACCCTAATAAAAAATACACTTATAAAACATCTTCATACCCTAAATTGAACCCGTAGACTTGGTTTTTGTGGTTATTTTTGAGATTTGAGCTTTTGATTAGAAGTTATAAGCCGATTTATACGGAAAAATAGCCCTATTCTGGAATGTACAATTTATGTTATTAAGATATTTTTTTATTAAGCCGTTAATCAAATTAATATTACTTTTTTCGTATTACCAAGTGTCTGGCAGTTACAAATATACTTTTATTTTATCATGGTAACAACCAATTTTTTATAATAACCGTTCAAATATCCATAAAATTTTAGTTGTGTAAAAATTCACATTTTTGAAAAACAACTTATTTTAATAAAAATCAATTATATTACAAATTTGTTTAATTTTTGGGTTTTGCTTAGGCTTAGGAACAATAAATCGGTGAAAAACTAAGTTTAAATTAGCGTTTAAAACCAAACAAATTTTGTTGTCCATGTTTTTGGTGGTCCATGTAACTTTTGAATTTTTAATTTTTTAAAACATTTTAAAGTTCTTCAGACTTCTAGCATTGTTAAAACATAGTTTTTTAATTTAATTTGTGTGTTTACAATTTTTTTTATTAACATCATAAATTGCATATGCTGAAAAAGGTCATTTTTTGGGTATAAATTAGTTCATAACTCTTTTCGATAAGTCCAAATCTTAAAATAACCATCAAAACGAAGTCTGCGTGTCCGATTTAGTGTAAAAAGATGTTTTATATGTGTATTTTACTTTAGAATTGGTCAAATCGAATCATATTTTGGGACGCGTATGGGAATCGTACTCGTACCATCTCAATTTTGGGCATTAAAAAGTGCTTAAATCATCCATGGCCGTAGCCTAAAGGGGGGGTCCAACCCTGAACAAAATTTCCAAAAGGGGAGGGATTCATCAAATCCTAAGGGCTAAAAAAAATTTTTCGCGCTTCGCGCGGAGTGTTTTTGCCTTGTTTATGTCACTATTTTTATTATTTTCCTATTATTCAATTAAAAAATCTATAAAACAAAGAAAAAAATTTTCACAAACAATTTAATACCTTAAAATTTTTGATTTCTAATATATTAACAACTGAAAAATGAGTACATTCAATTACACATGACTGAGCAATGCAAAGTGCAAGAAAATTTTTGTAAAATTACTTCTTCTAAAACATTTAAATTTGTAATCCCACTAAAAACAATCGGAGGGGGGCGGGGTCCGTCCAGCGTGGTCGCATTAAGATTACAAAACAAAATAACACAAATTTAGAACTGGAGACCAATTAAAACATTAAGAATGGGGTGGGTCCAGCGTGGTCATACCAAGATCACAAAACTTAGTGGAGATTATATAATTATATAATTAATTGAGCGCTGAGCGGAGCGCGAGGAAATTTAAAAAAAATGGCCGTTCTAGACGCCCAAATTTTTACACTTGACGACCCAAAGGAGGGGGGGTCTAACCCAAAATTTTTATTTGCCGACCCAAAGGGGGGGGGGGGGGTTCTACCATACATGGGCAAGTTGGTCCGGAGTGGGGGGGGGGTTAAACCCCAAATTAGGGGGGGGGGTTAAAATCCGAGAAACGTAAAATACCCATATCGTTTTTTTTCTGGAGTGCATTTTACCCATATCGTTTTTCGATTTTGAAGGAAAAATAGGTAAAAAACGCGAATTTAAGGTCAAAAAGCCCTTTTTATTGCATTTTTGAGCTTTTTATTGCTTAAAACATTCATTTGGACCTCAAAACTTAAGTTTGGAGGCAGTTAGAAGTCATTTTAAAGACATTTTTTGTCTTCATTTTTCCAAAATTGGGGGGGAGGGGTTAACTTGTTCTCCCCCCCCTCCCACTTCTGATTGGGGGGGGGGGGTTAAACCCCACTTCTCAGAATTTGGGGGGGGGCCCCCCCCCCCCCCCGGGGGGGGGTTAACCCCCCCCCACCCCCCCCCCCCGTGCCCATGTATGGGTTCTACACCCCCTAAGCCTAAACCCCCCCTGGCTACGCCCATGAAATCATCCTTTAAGAAAATAAATGGTGTTTTATAGCCAAAAATAACGTTTTTTGAAGGTAAATGTTAGCCAACATAATTAAATATTTTTTAGATTGCCGAGAGTTTGGTGATTCTAAAAATATTTTTACTTTTTTTCTGGTCCTAAGCATAGATGAACAAGGGGGGGGATCCAGGCCCCCCTCCCCCCAAATTTTTGAATTTTTTACCCCTGACCCCCTTCTAGAATTTGAAACCTAACTTCCCCCTCCCGTCTCGAGAAAATTCTAAGTATTTTTTTTATAGTAAATTTTTTTCCAAAAAACGTGAATTTTTAACACAAATTTGTGTTTTTACACCCTTTTTATACCTAAATATCGCTTTTTATTCATTAAAATGTAGTATTATCTTATAAAAAAACTATTATTAATCCTTTAATGGTTTAAAAGTATTTTCTTTCGGAAATTGGACCCCGCCTGACCATACATGAGCAAGTTGATCCAGAGTGGGGGGGATTAAAATCCAAGAAACGCAAAATAATACCCATATCCATCGTTTTTTTTTGAAGTGTATTTTACCCATATCGTTTTTCGGTTTTGAAGGAAAATTTGGTGAAAAAACACTAATTTTATGTCAAAAAGCCTTTTTTATTGCATTTTTGAGCTTTTTACTGCTTAAAACATTCATTTTGACCTCAAAACTTGAGTTTGGAGGAAGTTAGAAGTCATTTTAAAAACTTTTTTTTTCTTCATTTTTCCGAAATGGGGGGTGGTAACATTTTCTCCCTCCCCACGTCTCAGTGGGGGGGGTTTAAACTATACATGGGCAAGTTGGTCTGGAGTGGGGGGTTAAACCCCAAACTAGAGGGGGGGGGGGGGTTAAAATCCGAGAAACGCAAAATACCCATATCGTTTTTTTTTCTGGAGTGCATTTTACCCATATCGTTTTTCGATTTTGAAAGAAAAATAGGTAAAAAAACGCTAATTTTAGGTCAAAAAGCCCTTTTTTATAGCATTTTTGAGCTTTTTATTGCTTAAAACATTCGTTTTGACCTCAAAACTTAACTTTGGGGGCAGTTAGAAGTCATTTTAAAGACATTTTTTTCTTCATTTTTTCAAAATTGGGGGGGTTAACTTTTTCTCCCCTCCCCCACTTCTGAGTGGGGGGGGGGATTAAACCATACATGGGCACGGGGGGATTGGGGGGTTAACCCCCCCAAATTCTGAGAAGGGGGGTTTAACCCCCTTCCACTCAGAAATGGGGGGGAGAAAAAGTTAACCCCCCCCAATTTTGGAAAAATGAAGAAAAAAATGTCTTTAAAATAACTTCTAACTGCCTCCAAACTTAAGTTTTGAGGTCAAAATGAATGTTTTAAGCAATAAAAAGCTCAAAAATGCAATAAAAAGGGCTTTTTGACCTAAAATTAGCGTTTTTTACCTATTTTTCCTTCAAAATTGAAAAACGATATGGATAAAATGCACTCCAGAAAAAAAACAATATGGGTATTTTGCGTTTCTCGGATTTTAACCCCCCCCCCTAATTTGGGGTTTAACCCCCCCCACTCCGGACCAACTTGCCCATGTATGGGTTAAACCCCCTTTTCAGAATTGGGGGGGTTAACCCCCCCCCAACCCCCCTCGTGCCCATGTATGGGTTAAATTCCCTTCTCAGAATTTGGAGGAGGGTTAACCCCCCACCGTGCCCATGTATGCATCTGACCCCCTCTAGGTTTCAAAATTTTCCACCCCGAGTGGACCCTTCCTAGAAAGCTAGGAAAGGTTCAAACCCCCCTAGATTTTGAAATGTCATTTATCCGGGGTAAACACCCCCCTAGCTTTTTGACCGTGTTCATTTATGGTCCTAAGCAATGAATTTCAAAGACAATTTTTGAAAATTTTTTTTTGGGGGGGGGGCAGCTGACTCGGCCCTTGGCTAACCCCCTGATGAACTACGGTGTATTCCAGGGCTACCAAGTGTGCCGTCGGATTACATCCTAGTTAATCAGGGGGCTAGTCCAGGGCCGAGTTAGCCCATGGATAGCCCTGTTTCGCGAATTCCAGCCCTAAAGTCTGGACCAACCAACCTGGGGTCGCAAAAAAGGAATGTTAAAAATTTTGGAGCAGGAATATGTAGTGTTAAAATTCATTAAAAAATGGGAAAAGGCTGCCTTAAATTTTTTCTAAAAAAGAGCGTTTGTGATTTCAAGACTGAAAATATGGAGTTTAGCCATTCCAACCTATGCATCTTTTATAAAAGCTCCTCGCCATATTGTTGTTGTTGTTGCGTTACCTAAAATATATTTCTCCTCTGCAGATTATGCAAAGGGCAGGCGCTAAGACCAGCCTGGACATAGGTGAACAAGGGGGGTAGGGTAGGGTCTACCCCCTCTAGCTTTAAAATTTTTGGGGGCCCCCAGAAAAAAAATCCAGGGGGGCCCTCCCCTCCCCCCGAATTTTTGAATTTTTTACCCCTGACTCCCCTCTAGAGTTTGAAATCTGACCCCCCCCTGAAATCTGACCCCCCTCTCCCCTCTCGAGAAAAAATTAAGTATTTTTTTATACTAAATTTTCTTCCAAAAACGTGATTTTTTAACACAAATTCATGTTTTTACACTCTTTTAAACCTGAATATCGCTTTTTATTCAATAAAATGTAGTATTATCTTATAAAAACCTATTATTAAACCTTTAATGGTTTAAAAGTATTTTGCTTTGGAAATTGGACCCCGCCTGACCTGACCCCTCCTAGATTTGAAAATCTTCCACCCCGGGTCGGCCCCGTAGAAAGCTAGTGGGGAAGGTTCGACCCCCCCCCCAGGACCCCCTTCTAGATTTTAAAATGTTATTTACCCGGGGTAAAAACCCCCCTCTAGCTTTTTGGCCGTGTTCGTCTATAAGCCTGGAGGGGCAAAAAATTTTCCCCGTGTTTAGGGCTCTTGTCCAACATTCATAACGATGTTGGCAACCTTTACCGCTAGAGAGTGTTCACAGCATGCAGTGTTTACCCATTCTGAGGTCTTCATGTAAAAGATTTTTTAAGGCGCGGCGCCTGATATTGATCTCACTATTTGACATAAGCAGCGTAGCTGTTCCTGCAATGCAAAGGCAGGCCAACGGCACAAACTCCAAACACAATAGAGCTGTATTTGTCCACTGGTTTCCTATTATTTTCTATGCCTTGTTGATTGAAGTCAGTTTAATGTAATTTAAATTGTCAGAGGAGAGATGATTCCGCAAGAGGATTTCAATTTCATCACCGCCTACGAAAACACAAAAGGGGAGGAGCGGAAAGCCCTGTTGGAGAAGTCGAAGCAGCAATGCGCCCGAACTTTCCTCAATTTGATGACCAACGTAGCTACTGTTCAGTCGGTCAAGTACATCCTCACACTCATAGACGATATGCTTCAGGTTAGTTTTGTTTAGTGTTTTTTAGTTTAAATAGGTTTATTGGTATATATATACAGGGCCGTAGCCAGGATTTCAATTGAGGGGGGATTATTGGAAGGTGCTTTATAGGGGCCCACAAGAGGAGTCTGGGGGGCAGAATGCCCCCCGGGGTGGAAAATTTTTTAATTTTAAGCTTTTAAAAGGCACCAGGAAACCTAAATTTAAGTACTGAATCTTTATTTATTTTCAGTTGTTTTTTTAAATAAATACAACAAAATAAAATAGTTTTAGGTATTTTATTACTATTTTAATAAAAAAGAACAAACGTTTTCTAAAAATAAAAAAATCTTTATTTAATTTAAGTTTTTATGGTAAATGCTTCAGTTATTAATATTCAAAATTTGCTCTTCTTTTTGTGCTTGTTGCGAATTCCTTTACGATTTCTTCAAAACAAAAATACAATATTTTTAAACTCACTGCACTAATGTTTTGAATTATAGATAATTCCTTTTTTATAAATAAGAGCTTTTATAAACCTAAATCACTTTAAATAATGCATTCTAGATAGCTTTAATACATTACAGAGTGATTTGGAAAAAAAAATTTTTTTTTTCTAAATTTTTAATAAAACCAAAGGGGGGGACCCTTACGAAATTTTTTGCCTTCCCAGAATTTGAGGGGGGATTAATCCCCCAATCCCCCCCCCTGGCTACGGACTTGATATATATATTATATATATATATATATATATATACACATAGATGAACACGGTCAAAAAGCTATGGGGGGGGTGTTTACCCCGGGTAAATAAAATTTCAAAATCTAGGGGGGACATAGGGGGGGTCGAACCCCCCCTAGCTTTCTAGGGGGGGTCGACCCGGGGTGGAAAATTTTGAAACCTAGAGGGGGGTCAGGTGGGGTCCGGTGTCCAAAGCAAAACAGTTTTAAACCATAATAACTTTAATAATTGTTCTTTTTATAGGATAATACTACATTTTATTGAATAAAAAGCTATATTTAGGTATAAAACGGGTGTGTATAAAACATGAATTTGTGTTAAAAATTCACGTTTTTGAAAGGAAAGTTAGTATAAAAAAACTACTTAAAATTTTCTCGTGCGGGTTGGGGGGGGGTCAGATTTCAAAATCTAGAGGGGGGTCAGGGGTAAAAAATTTGAAAATTTGGGGGGAGGGGAGGGTCCCCCTGGATTTTTTTCTAGGGGGGGGGGGGCGAAATTTCGAGGCTAGGGGGGGGGGTGGACCCCACCCTACCCCCCTTGTTCATCTATATATATATATATATATATTATATATATATATATATATACCCAGACCTGTGCACGGTCTAAAAATGCCCCCTCCGTTTTATTGGGGGATTTGCCCCCCCTGCCAAAAAATGAAAAAGTACCCTAAAAATATGACGCCATTTTTGACCTTATGATGACGCCATCATCGCGAAAATTTTGCAGCTTTTAACCTATTTCAATGTATTTTAAGCCATTTTAAACCTATTTTTACCTTATTTTCGCTTTTTTGTCCCTTTTTTCCCATCTTTTTCTCCTTTTTTTCTTTCTGCCCTGCTTGCCCCGCCCGTTTTATTGTCGCTCCTCCCCGTTTCAAAAAAGTTGCCCCCGTGCCCCTCCTCATTTTGGAATTGCCCCCCCCGTTTTAACCCCGGGGGCAGTGCACAGGTCTGCTGAAGATATATATATATATATATATATATATATATATATATTTATATATGTATATAAATAAATACAGACCCGTGCACCAGGGACGTAGCCAGAGTTTCATTTTGGGGGAGCGGATTGTAGTACAAAAAAAATTTCGGGAGGGGGGCTCCGCCCCCCCGCCTCCCCCCGAAATTTTTTTAAGGGGGGGCGGAGCCCCCCCCTTAATTTTTGAAAACGTTAAAAAAGCAGGGATAAACGTAGATAAAGCTGTATAATACACTGTTTTTGGCCTAATAACCTATTATCTAAAGTTTTTAGCGGTAAAAACATGTTTTCTTAGTTAAAAATTACATAAGCACACATTGGCAGAGCCTGGATTTTACAAAAAAGGAATTTAGAGACGTTAGTTTCAGACCCCTTGGCTAAACCCACATTGTAAACCAAAGCACATAAGCAGCATCTCGGCTCCATGTTTTCTAGGGTACCTACCTGTATGAAAAAAATCCGAGCCAATGCTATAAGCGGCAGGAAAATTTAGGAGAGGAGAGGTACATAAATCAGACCTGTGCACGGTCTGAAAATGCCCCCCCCCGTTTTATTGGAAGATTCGCCCCCCCGTTTTATTGCCCCTCCCCAAAAAAATGAAAAAAGTACCCTAAAAATATGACGCCATTTTTGACCTATGATGACGCCATCATCGCAAATTTTTTGCAGTTTTTAGCCTATTTCAATGTATTTTAAGCCATTTTAGACCTATTTTTACCTTATTTTCGCTTTTTTTCCCTTTTCCGTTTTTTTCTCTTTTTCCCCTTTTTTCTTTTTCCCCTCTGCTTGCCCCCCTCCCGTTTTATTGCCCACCGTTTCAAAAAAGTTGCCCCCCTGGGCCCCCCATATTGGAATTGCCCACCCCCGTTTTAACCCCGGGGGGCAGTGCACAGGTCTGCATAAATCAACCAATATGATTGTTTGTTTTGCTTTCTGTGTAGTACTTATTACTTATAAAAATTATTGTACTAACTTTGAAATAACATTAGCATCAGGCAACATAAATAACGAGATATATATGTATGTATACTATAGAAAGTGACCGCTAAGCGAAGCGAAGCGGAACAAATTTTTGGTTTTTGGGGGTCCATTGGGGTACTAAAATTATTTTAAAGTTTGGCGCCGAGCGATTAGCGAGGCGCTAGAAAATTTTGAATTTTTAGCCTCTGAAAACCCCCAAATTTTACTATCTGGCGACCATTTCGGGGGGGGGGGGGGCGCCGCCGCCCCCCCCGCCGAACCACTATCCATATTTTTACTCCTGTCCGACCGTTTCGGAGGGGGGGGGGTGGCCGCCCACCCCCCCCCCCCTGGCTACGTCCCTGCCCTGACCCCTCTCAAAATTTTGAAATCTGACCCCCCTCCCCCCTCGGGAAAATTTTAGGTACCTTTTTTATACTAAATTTTCTTCAAAAAACGTGAATTTTTATAACAAATTCATGCTTTTGCACCTTTTTTATACATGAATATGGCTTTTTATTCAATAAAATGTAGTATTATCCTATCCTATAAAAAGAACAATTATTAAAGTTACTATGGTTTAAAACTGTTTTGCTCTGGACACCGGACCCCACATGACCCCCCTCTAGATTTCAAAATTTCGCACCCCGGGTCGACCCCCCTAAAAAGCTAGGGGGGTCCCGGACCCCCCTGGGACCATCCTCCTATAATTCAAATTCGATTTACCCCGCGTAACCACCCCACTAGCTTCCCCGACGACCGTGCTCACCTATGACCTTGACCTGGTTGCTAGCAAAGGTGTTTTTGGTTAAATTCAGTTGTCGGACTCCGGACCCCCGTCACTTGTAAGGAGGGGTGGTCGACGGGGGTGCGAGATTTTAAATTTAGGGATGGATTCTACCTCTGAAAACCACAATAAGGCCTTTAAAAAAAAATTGATTGGTTATTTTTGGGCAAAATTTTATAATAAATTAAGGTAATGTAGGGGGCAACTTTCAGAGGTGGTTTGGGTTCAAAATGATCTCAGGATTTTTTTATATTGCAAAAAAGACTTTTTTTACAAAAATATATAGTAAAAAAATCCTGAAGTGCTTTTTTGTTCGTTTATAATAAAAAAATGGTAAAAGCCTATATCTAACTATTTCCAAACTTTCGTTTGAAAATAACCTATCAATTTTTTTTAATTTTAGTTTAATTTTCTCTTAATTGACGCCGAGAAACTACATTTTGAACCATTCCTTTAAAAGCTCCCAGAAGACACCATAGTGCAGTGGTTAGTACGTCGCGCTCGGATCGTCGGATCCATGGGTTCAAGTAGTCGCTCGACCATATTTTTAACGCCGAAAAAAATTTTTTTTTTATTTTTTAGCTTTTTAATTTAAAAAAAAATGTTTTATTATTTAAAATAAGCTAAATAGAAAATGGAAAAATAGAATATGTTTGGTAATAAACTTTATTAATGTTTTGTACTTTTGACATGTATTTTATTGATGTTCAGACCTGTGCACTGTCTGAAAATGCCCCCCCGTTTTATTGAAGGATTTGCCCCCCTATGTTTTATTGCCCCCCCCCGCCAAAAAATGAAAAAGTACCCTAAAAATATGACGCCATTTTTGACCTATGATGACGCCATCATCGCGAATTTTTTGCAGTTTTTAGCCTATTTCAATGTATTTTAAGCCATTTTAGACCTATTTTTACCTTATTTCCGCTTTTTTTGTCCCTTTTTTCCTTTTCCCTTCTTTTTTTCTCTTTTTTTCTCCTTTTTTTCTCTTTTTTTTTGTTACCACCCTGCTTCCCCCCCCCCGTTGTACTCCCCCCCCCCGATTCAAAAAAGTCGCCCCCCCGTTTTGGAATTGCCCCCCCCCGTTTTAACCCGGGGGGGGGGCAGTGCACATGTCTGGATGTTATTTGATGATTGTGGATGATAACATTTTTTTACAGAAAAATGAATGTCAAAAATTGATTCAGCAGGTCAAACTACGTATAGTAAGATGTAATTTAAAAAGATCTGTCGTCAAAAAAAAAAAAACTGTGAAGTTCTACCTTAAGCCCTTAGATTTTAGGGGGGGCGGTTGACTGGCGCTAGGGGAAGAGATAGTAGTCTCCAGTTCCAAATTTGTGTTACTTTGTTGTCTAATCTTGATACGACCACGCTGGACGGACCCCCTTTTAGATTGTTATATACTGGCGTGGCTAGATAATTGTTGTTGTGCGTCGGCATACGCATGGCAGTTCCATCTAGCAAATCAGTGGACAAATGCCTTTCCATATAGTACTCCTAAACCTTAATTTTTTGTAAAACAGGGATAATAAGATATGAAGAGTGTATTTATGGAGTCTGTATTTCTAGCTTTGCAGCATTGCACCTATGCTGCTGCCTGCTCATGTACGACGTTTATGCATTAGAATCAATCAGACGACGTAATAAGATCATTTAAACAAAGAATTCGGAATGGGTAACACTTCCCGCAGTTAACACTCTGGCGGTAAAGGTTATTGCCATTGCCAATATGATTATTAATGTTGGACGAAAGCGTCTTTACTCTTTAACCATGGGTGTGAAATTTTTTTCGCTTCTGGCTTGTCTTAGCTCCTGCCCTTCGCGTTATATTCATAGGGAAGATATATCTCAGGTAATGCAACAACAACATCATTGTGTCGTGTATACAGTTATGCCTATTTTAAAGTGGATAGAGTTCTAAAGCTTAGCCTTTTAAAACGGGTAAATTAAAGCATTTTTAACTTAAAAATGCCTTTATATTATTTTTAATTTGATACCAAAAATAGCATGTAAGCTCCAGGAGAAAACGTCCAAGGTATACAGCCGAACTAAGTTAACTATTTTGTAATTTATTTTATGTTGGGCTAAATCGCTGAAATATTAAATTATAATCAAAATTTAATTGAAGTAAAATCAAATACATTTTTAGGAAGATCGGAGTCGAGTGGAAATTTTTAACAGCTACGCCAGAAAGCAGAAACAGAGTGTGTGGGCGGCTTTCCTGGCTATGCTAAGTAGGCAGGACGGATTTATTATTAACAAAGTAAACGTGCTGTTTATTTCCCAATTAAAATTTCCAGTAAACATGGTTAGCATAGCATTGGGAGGGGCAGGGCACCTCTGTGCCCATCTCTTGTAATGTTAATGGCCGGGTCGGTTTAAAAAATTCCGAAAAGAAGATGAGGAAGAAAATTAAGTCTTTTTCCTCCGGGCTAAATTAATGAAATTTAATATTTATTCTTCGTTAATAAATTAAATAATAGTATATACCTAACAGAAAAAAGCTTTAAATTTATTTATAATGTTTCAAACTAAGTTTTAAAGATTTTGCGACTTGGTCTACATTCTGCAACTTTTAACTTTTAGAATAATAGATTTTGAATAATAATACCGTTCCTTTGAAAATGATAAAAAAACACACTGTGTTCAACTGAAGCATGAATCTGTGTTTTAATTTCTATCTTTAAATATTTTTGAAGTGTTTTATAGTCTAAAAATATTAATAATTATAATTATAAAAAAAACTAAATACAAAAACTGTTATAATTATAGATGAAATCGGTCAGCCAAGCTAGGGTAAATGACATTTTAAAATCTGGTAGGGAGGGAGGCATAGGTGAGAGAACATTCCGGGAAGCTAGAGGGGGTGCTTACCCGGGGTAAATTTTAAATTCTAGAAGCGGGGTCCCAGGGGGTTCAGACTCCGGACCATCTCCCTAGCTGTTTGGGGACGGGGGATTTTGAAATCTAGAGGAGAGTCAGGTGGCGTCCGCGGTCCGGTGTCCAAAGCAAAACAGTTTAAAACCACAAAACCTTTAATAATTGTATTTTTTATAGAATAATACTACATTTTATTTTTATTGAATAAAAAGCGATATTCTGGTGTAAAAAGAGTGTAAAAACATGAATATGTGTTAAAAATTCACGTTTTTGGAAGAAAATTTAGTATAAAAAAGTACCTAAAATTTTCCCGAGGGGAAAGGAGGGGTCACATTTCAAATTCTAAAGGGGGGTCAGGGTTAACAAAATCGGAAATTTTTTTTGGGGGGGGGGCTAGATTTTCAAAAAAACCCTGGGTGGAAAATTTTATAATCGAGAGGGGTCAGGTGGGACCCAGTCATAGGTGAGAAAGGGGGGTGGGCAGGGTGGGGTCCACCCCCCCTAGCCTCGAAATTTCCCCCCCCCCCTAGACGAAAATCTAGGGGGAGCCCCCCTCCCCCCAAATTTCCGAATTTTTTACCCCTGACCCCCCTCTAGATTTTGAAATCTGACCCCCCCCCTCCCCCCTCGGGAAAATTTTAGGTACCTTTTTTATACTAAATTTTCTTTCCAAAAACGTGAATTTTCATCACATATTCATGCTTTTATACCCTTTTTACACATGAATATCAGGGCCGTAGCCAGGATTTCAATTGAGGGAGTGATTTTTGGGAAGGTGCTTTATAGGTGCTCACAAGGGGGGTCTGGGGGGCGGGAGCCCCCCTTTAATGGGGGGGGGTCTGGAGGGCGGGAGCCCCCCAGCGGGGTCAAGGGGCGGAGTCCAGACCTGTGCACGGTCTGAAAATGCCCCCCCCCCCCGTTTTATTGGAGGATTTGCCCCCCCCGTTTTATTGCCCCCCCCCCCCCCCCGCCAGAAAATGAAAAATTACCCTAAAATTATGACGCCATTTTTGACCTATGATGACGCCATCATCGCAATTTTTTTGCAGTTTTTAGCATATTTCAATGTATTTTAAACCATTTTAGACCTATTTTTACCTTATTTTCGCTTTTTTTCCCTTTTTCCTTTTTCCCTTCTTTTTTTCTCTTTTTTGTCCTTTTTTCTCCTTTTTCTTTCCCCCTGCTTGCGCCCCGTTTTTATTGCCCCCCCCCCCGTACCAAAAAAGTTGCCTCCCCGTGCCCCCCCATTTTGGAATTGCCCCCCCGTTTTAACCCCAGGGGGGCAGTGCACAGGTCTGGGCGGAGCGTTTAGCGTTTAGTTCTTTTATAACACTTAAAAATTTTTCTTTGGGAGGCGATTTTGGGGGGGGGGTGTCCCCGACTACCCCAAATTTAAGGGGGGGTGTCAGCAAAATCCGAAATTTTGGGGGGGGGGGGTCTGACAACCCCCCCCCCTGCCCACCTATGGTCCGGACCCCCCTGGGACCCCCTCCTAGAATTCAAAATTCGATTTTCCCCGGGTAACCACCCCCCCTAGCTTCCCCGACCGTGCTCACCTATGGACCCAGTGTCCAAAACCACTAGTTTTAAAGCACTAGAAATTTAATTATTGTTGTTTTATAGAATAATACTACATTTAATTAAATAAAACGCATTATTCGCGATTTTTTGTTAAAGATTTATACGTTTTTGGAAGAAAGTTTAGGATAAAAATTATTACTTAAAATTTCTCCAGAGGGGAGGAGAATCAGATTTAAAACTAGAGGGTGGTAAGAGTCAGGGCTGTGGCGTACCCGGGGGGGGGGCCGCCCCCCCCCCCCCGAAATCCGGCAAAGCCGGATTTTTTCGTTAGGGGAGACCCTTACGTTTATTGAATTTTGAGAGAGAAAATTTTTTTTCTTTAATATTAATACAGAGACTTTCTTAATGCCTTTTAAAAGCATTATTAATAGTTAAAAAACCAAATTTTTACCGCTTCGCGGGTAGTTTAAATTGCCCGTTTATCTTACTTTTCGATTTCAAATTAATTATGTTTAATTGTTAGTGCATAAATGTTAAATCAAACTAACATAAACACCATTAATATCTTATTAACTTTTTAAACACATATTTTAAATGTATAGGGATAAAAAACCCTAAATTTTGTAATAAAAATCATCAGAAATTAAAATTTCTAGCGTATTTTAGCGCCTTAAATAAAAAATTTTCTTCCCCGGGGGGGCAGAATGCCCCCGACCCCTCTGACAAGGGGCTCTGCCCCTTGACCCCCCTGGGGGCCTTTCGCCCCCCAGACCCCCCATTTCTGGGTGGCTTGGGTTAGTGAAAAATTAAATACTGACCCCCTTTCAGAGTTAGTATTTGCTTCCCCCCAGACCGCCCCCCCCAAATAAAATCCTGGGCACGCCATTGGGTCAGAGGTAACAAAAAGATTAAATTTAGGGGGGCATAGGGCCCCTAGATTTTTTTATAGGGGACCCTAAAGTTTCGAAGCTGGGAGGTTAGACGTGGACTCCACCCTACCCATGCATGGGCAAGTTGGTCCGCAATGGTGGGGGGGGGGTTAAAATCCGAGAAACGTCAAATACCCATATCGTGTTTTTGGAGTGCATTTTACCCGTATTGTTTTTTGATATTAAAGAAAAAATAGGTAAAAAACGCTAATTTTAGATCAAAAAGCCCTTTTTATTGGAATTTTGAGCTTTTTATAATTTAAAACATTCATTTTGACCTTAAAACTTAATTTGGAGGCAATTAGAAGTCATTCTAAACACATTTTTGAGCGGGGAAGGGGGGTTAAACACATCTTCTCACAATTTGGGGGGGGGGGTTAACCCCCAACCCCCAGCCCGTACCCTACCCCATATTTTCATCTATCGTTATAATCGACACCAAGAGTCGTATTCAGTATAAAAATAAATGTGACTCAGACTCACTGCGTTTTGTTGATTTCTATTTGTTTGTTAAAAAATTAAAAAAAAGGTAATAGATTTAGGTACGCGTATTTATTGACGATTCTTATTTTGTCATCGTTATATTGTAGGCGAGCAATATAATCGCAAAATTGGCGTGTTGGAGTCCGGAACTCATAGACGGAACTGATTTGACATTTTACTTCACTTTTCTCAAGGAGCAGTTACGTCTTCCAGTAATTTAATTTTATTGTTTCTTGCGTTTAATCTAATATTACAAACAAATGTGTTTGTTTGTTTGTTTTTATTTTTTGAGGGAGGGAAACTAGAGGGCTGTGCTTCACACTCCTTGCTGGAACCAACGTTTTGCTCCCTCTCGGCATAATTAGAACCCCCTCTCTTTCAGAAGCTTTCAGAACAGTCCGATCTGTAGCAATTTTTCTCAAAAATTGAATCCCTTGACTTACCTTTCCCGCTCCTTCTAAATTTAAAATTGGCCCACGACCCCACCTTAAAACAAGTGAAATCCGAGCCCCCTAATAAATTTTTTCTTTCCACCTAGGATTACCCTGCCTTAGCCTGGTAGAAATATCAATCAATGTATGATTATAAAAAATAATGCTCCCACAGCACAGCAATATGCATAATCGTGAATTGAATGAAAGTGACATTACTGAAGTCCAAATTTGTCGATTTAGTACGACATAAGTTTAAAAGTACAAAATAGTCGTTTTGATTTATAATTAGCTTTGTTTAAAAGTCCAAAATAGTCGTTTTGATTTATAATTAGCTTTGTTTTTTATATAATTCTTTTTAATCAGTCAAAAAATAATAGATAAATATGTAGGGATTAATGGTATGCCCAGGGGGAGGGGGCGAGGGGAGCGGCAGTCCACCTTCCTCGCTCTAAAATCTGACGAAGCCGGATTTTTTCGTAAGGAGGGGACCCTTTCCTTTTTTTTAAATTTTAGGAAAACAATTTTTTTTCTCTAATATTAATACAACTTTCCTAATGCCTTCCAAAAGCATTATTAATTGTCAAAAAACAAATTTCACCGCTACGCGGGCAGTTTAAATTGACAGTTTATCTTATGTTTTCAATTTTAAATCGATTATCCCGTTCAAAAATTAAAACATATACCATATGCTTAATAAAAAATAGATAGATATAAAAAAAATCTTAAATTTTGTAATAAATATCTCATCCTGGAACTAGAATTAAAATTTCCAGTTAGTATATTTTAGCGTCTTAAATTAAAAATTTCTGCCCCCGGCCCCCTTACAAAGGAGCCCCTTGACCCCGTTGGGGGGCTTCTGGTTTTTTTGTTATAAAATTTTATTTTTATTTTAAACCTGTGCACTGCCCCCCTCCGGTGGTTTTATTGGGAGTGCAATTTTAATAAGGGGGGCAACTTTTTTAAATTGGGGGCCAAGCAGGGAAGAAAGAAAAAAAGGAGAAAAAAGGAAGAAAAAAGGGACAAAAAAACGAAATAAAATGCATTGAAATGCGCTTAAAACTGCAAAAATTTCGCGATAAAGACGTCATAAGAGGTAAAAATATGGCACCATAATTTTTGGGTACTCTTCCATTTTTGGGTGGAGGGGCGCAGCAAATCCTCCAATAAAGCGGGGGGGGCATTTTTAGATCGTGCACAGGTCTGTTATTTTATTATATAACTTTAATTTTTATGAAGGAACTTTTTAATTGTTAAATAAACCCTCCTTCTGGATTAGTATTTTATTTTTACCCCCTCCACGCCGCCCCTCCCCCGCCCCCTCCCGAAATGAAATCCTGGGCACGCCACTGGTGGTAATATGCTATAATACATAATTATAATCCTTAAAATTAAAAAAAAACTAGCCCTCCCTCAACTTAACTTACCCATCAAACATAGGTGGACAGCCTCTCGGATTTTGTTTGGGGGGGGGGGTCAAATTTTAGGGGGGTGTTCGGCAAGACCCAAATTTTGAGGGGGGGGGGGGTGTACCCAATATTTCCGCGCTGCCTTAAAATGGGCTTAAAACGCGTAAAAAAACGTAAAACAAGCTTATAAATGCTTTAAAACTGTGTAAAATTGAAATAAGACCTTATTGCAACTTACAAATTGTATTTTTTAATTCTTTTCTTAATAATGTGTTTATATATTCTTATAATTGGATTAAAAATCATAGTTTTTTTTAATAATTACGTAATAATAGAATAATAATATTATTGTCTTGATTATAAAGTCAAGTATCACAAAGTTTTTAATCCATAATCTTATACATAGATGAACAAGGGGGAGGGTTAGGGTGGGGTCCACCCCATACATGGGCACGGGGGAGGGGGGGTTGGGGGGATTAACCCCCCCAAATTCTGAGAAGGGGGTTTAACCCCCCCCCCACTCAGAAGTGGGGGGGGAGAAAAAGTTAACCCCCCCAATTTTGGAAAAATGAAGAAAAAAAAATGTCTTTAAAATAACTTCTAACTGCCTCCAAACTTAAGTTTTGAGGTCAAAATGAATGTTTTAAGCATTAAAAAGCTCGAAAATGCAATAAGAAGGGCTTTTTGACCTAAAATTAGCGTTTTTTACCTATTTTTCCTTCAAAATTGAAAAACGATATGGGTAAAATGCACTCCAGAAAAAAAACGATATGGGTATTTTGCGTTTCTCGGATTTTAACCCCCCTCCTAATTCGGGGTTTAACCCCCCCACTCCGGATGTGTGTTTAACCCCCCCACTCCCACTCCCACTTGCCCATGTGTGGTCCACCCCTCTAACGTCGAAATTTTGGGGGGCCCCCCTAGAAAACAATCCAGGGGGCCCCCCCTCCCCCCAAATTTTCGAATTTTTTACCCCTGACCCCCCTCTAGATTTTAAAATCTGACCCCCCCCCCCTCCCCTCTCGAGAAAATTTTAAGTACTTTTTTTATACTAAATTTCCTTCCAAAAACGTGAATTTTTAACACAAATTCATGTTTTTACACCCTTTTTATACTAAGTTATTATGGTTTAAAACTGTTTTGCTTTGGACACCGGACCCCACCTGACCCCCCTCTAGGTTTCAAAATTTTCCACCCCGGGTCGACCCCCCCCGAAAGCTAGGGGGGGGGTTCGATACCCCCCCCCTAGGTCCACCTCTAGATTTTGAAATTTCATTTACCCGGGGTAAACACCCCCCCTAGCTTTTTGACCGTGTTCATCCATGATCTTATATTAAATTAAAGATTATATACATACATGGGCGTAGCCAGGGGGGGGTGTGTAGAGTATGTGCGTGTGTATGTGTCCGGGGGGGGGGGGGGGGGGGGGGGGGGGGGGGGGGGGGGGGGGGGTGGGGGGGAGAGAGAGAGTGAGAGGGTGTGGGGTGGGGGGGGGGGGTAAACCCCAAATTAGGGGAGGGGGGGGGGGAGTTAAAATCCGAGAAACGCAAAATACCCATATCGTTTTTTTTTCTGAGTGCATTTTACCCATATCGTTTTTTGATTTTGAAGGAAAAATAGGTAAAAAACGCTAATTTTAGGTCAAAAAGCCCTTTTTATAGCATTTTTGAGCTTTTTATTGCTTAAAACATTCATTTTGACCTCAAAACTTAAGTTTGGAGGCAGTTAGAAGTCATTTTAAAGACATTTTTTTTCTTCATTTTTCCAAAATTGGGTTAACTTTCCCCCCCCCACTTCTGAGTGGGGGGGTTAAACCCCCTTCTCAGAATTTGGGGGGGTTAACCCCCCCAACCTCCCCCCCGTGCCCATGTATGGCCCCCAAAACCCCCCCCTTTTTTTGGGGTGCGACCCCCTCGAACCCCCCCGAAAAGAATTAAAAAATACAATTTGTAAGTTGCAATAAGGTCTTATTTCAATTTTACACAGTTTTAAAGCATATTTATAAGTTGTTTTACGTTTTTTTATGCGTTTTTATCCCATTTTAAGGCGGCGCGGAAATATTGGGAACACCCCCCCCCCTCAAAATTTGGGTCTTGCCGACACCCCCAAAATTTGACCCCCCCAAACAAAATCCGAAAGGCTGTCCACCTATGTTTGATGGGTAAGTTGAGTTGAGGGCGGGCTAGTTTTTTTTTAATTTTAAGGATTATAATTATGTATTATAGCATATTACCACCAGTGGCGTGCCCAGGATTTCATTTCGGGGAGGGGGCGGGGAGAGGGCGGTGTGGAGGGGGGTAAAAATAAAATACTAATCCAGAAGGAGGGTTTATTTAACAATTAAAAATTTACTTCATAAAAATTAAAGTTATATAATAAAATAACAGACCTTTGCACGATCTGAAAATGCCCCCCCCCCTGCCCCCCCCCGCTTTATTGGAGGATTTGCTGCGCCCCTCCACCCAAAAATTGAAAAGTACCCAAAAATTATGGTGCCATATTTTTACCTCTTATGACGTCTTTATCGCGAAATTTTTGAAGTTTTAAGCGCATTTCATTGCATTTTTTTTCTTTCGTTTTTTTTGTCCCTTTTTTTTCCTTTTTCTTTCTTTTTTCTCCTTTTTTTCTTTCTCCCCTGCTTGGCCCCGTTTTAAGTTGCCCCCCTCGGCCCCTCATTAAAATTGCACCCCCAATAAAAACACTGGAGGGGGGCAGTGTACAGGTCTAAAATAAAAATAAAATTTTATAATAAAAAACTCAGAAGTCTCCCAACGGGGTCAAGGGAGAGAGCTTCTTTGTCAGGGGGCCGGGGGCAGAAATTTTTAATTTAAGACGCTAAAATATGCACACTGGAAATTTTAATTCTAGTTCCAGGATGATACTTAAAACAAAATTTAAGATTTTTTTATACCTATCTATTTTTTTTATTAAGCATAATAATGTTTTAACTTTTGAACAGCATAATCGATTTGAAATTGAAAACATAAGATAAAGTGCCAATTTAAACTGCCCGCGTAGCGGTGAAATTTGTTTTTTGACAATTAATATGCTTTTGGAAGGCATTAGGAAAGTTTCTTTATTAATATTAGAGAAAAAATTTTCCTTTCCTAAAATTAAAAAAAAGGAAAGGGTCCCCTCCTTACGAAAAAATCCGGCTTTGCCGGATTTTGAAGCGAGGGAGGGGGCTGCCGCTCCACTCGCATCCGCCCCCCTGGGCATACCATTAATCCCTAAATAGATATTATATCTATCTATTATTTTTGACCGATTAAAAAGAATTATATAAAAAACAAAGCTAATTATAAATCAAAACGACTATTGACTTTTAAACTTGACTTTTAAACTTATGTCGTACTAAATCGATAAATTTGGACTTCAGTAATGTCACTTTCATTCAATTCACGATTATGCATATTGCTGTGCTGTGGAAGCATTATTTTTTATAATTATACATTGATTGATATTTCTACCAGACTAAGACAGGGTAAATCCTAGGTGGAAAGAAAAAATTTATGAGGGGGTTCGGAATTCACTTGTTTTAGGGTGGGGTCGTGGGTCGATTTTAAATTTAGAGGGAGCGGGAAAGGTAAGTCAAGGGATTCAATTTTTGAGAAAAATTGCTACAGATCGGACTGTTCTGAAACTTTGGAATGGAGAGGGGGTTCTAATTTTTCCGATGGGTGACAGAGGGAGCAAAACTTTGGTTCCAGCAAGGAGGGTGAAGCACAGCCCTCTAAATTCCCTCCCTCAAAAAAAACAACAAACAAACAAACACATTTGTTTGTAATATTAAATTAAACGCAAGAATATATATATAAATAACAATAAAATTAAATTACTGGAAGACGTAACTGCTCCTTGAGAAAAGTGAAGTAAAATGTCAAATCAGTTCCGTCTATGAGTTCCGGGCTCCAACACGCCAATTTTGCAATTATACTGCTCGCCTACAATATAACGATTAAGAATCGTCAAAAAATACGCGTACCTACACCTATTACCTTTTTTTAAGTTTTTAATAAACAAATAGAAATCAACAAAACGCAGTGAGTCTGAGTCACATTTATTTTTATACTGAATGACACTCTTGGTGTCGATTATAACGATAGATGAAAATAGGGGGTAGGGCATTCACGGGCTGGGGGGTTAACCCCTCCAAATTCTGAGGAGGGGGGTTTAACCCCCCTCCCCCGCTCAGAAGTGGGCGGGAAAAAAGGTTAAACCCCCTGCCAATTTCGGAAAAATGAAGAACAAAAATGTGTTTAGAATGACTTCTAATTGCCTCCAAATTAAGTTTTAAGGTCAAAATGAATGTTTTAAATTATAAAAAGCTCAAAATTCCAATAAAAAGGGCTTTTTGATCTAAAATTAGCGTTTTTTACCTATTTTTTCTTTAATATCAAAAAACAATACGGGTAAAATGCACTCCAAAAACACGATATGGGTATTTGACGTTTCTCGGATTTTAACCCCCCCCACCATTGCGGACCAACTTGCCCATGCATGGGTAGGGTGGAGTCCACGTCTAACCTCCCAGCTTCGAAACTTTAGGGTCCCCTATAAAAAAATCTAGGGGCCCTATGCCCCCCTAAATTTAATTTTTTTGTTACCTCTGACCCAATGGCGTGCCCAGGATTTTATTTGGGGGGGGCGGTCTGGGGGGAAGCAAATACTAACTCTGAAAGGGGGTCAGTATTTAATTTTTCACTAACCCAAGCCACCCAGAAATGGGGGTCTGGGGGGGCGAAAGGCCCCCAGGGGGGTCAAGGGGCAGAGCCCCTTGTCAGAGGGGTCGGGGCATCCGCCCCCCGGGGAAGAAAATTTTTTATCTCAGCCGCTACAATACGCTAGAAATTTTAATTACTGATGATTTTTATTACAAAATTTAGGGTTTTTTATCCCTATACATTTAAAATATGTGTTTAAAAAGTTAATAAGATAATAATGGTGTTTATGTTAGTTTGATTTAACATTTATGCACTAACAATTAAACATAATTAATTTGAAATCGAAAAGTAAGATAAACGGGCAATTTAAACTACCCGCGAAGCGGTAAAAATTTGGTTTTTTAACTATTAATAATGCTTTTAAAAGGCATTAAGAAAGTCTCTGTATTAATATTAAAGAAAAAAAATTTTCTCTCTCAAAATTCAATAAACGTAAGGGTCTCCCCCTAACCAAAAAATCCGGCTTTGCCGGATTTCGGGGGGGGGGGGGGCTGCCCCCCCCCCGGGTACGCCACAGCCCTGACTCTTACCACCCTCTAGTTTTAAAATCTGATTCTCCTCCCCTCTGGAGAAATTTTAAGTAATAATTTTTATCCTAAACTTTCTTCCAAAAACGTATAAATCTTTAACAAAAAATCGCGAATAATGCATTGTATTTAATTAAATGTAGTATTATCTTATAAAATAATTATAATTAAATTTATAGTGCTTTAAAAATAGTGGTTTTGGACACTGGGTCCATAGGTGAGCACGGTCGGGGAAGCTAGGGGGGGGTGGTTACCCGGGGAAAATCGAATTTTGAATTCTAGGAGGGGGGTCCCAGGGGGGTCCGGACCCCCCCCCCCTCTAGCTTTTCCCGGGGTGCGAAATTTTGACATCTAGAGGAGGGTCAGGTGGGGTCCGGTGTCCAAAGCAAAACAGTTTTAAACCATAATAACTTAAATAATTTTTTTTTATAGGATAATACTACATTTTATTGAATAAAAAGCCATATTCAGGGCCGTAGCCAGGGGGGGGGGATTGGGGGGATTAATCCCCCCTCAAATTCTGGGAAGGCAAAAAATTCTGCAAGGGTCCCCCCTTTGGTTTTTTAAAAAATTAAAAAAAATTTTTTTTTTTTCAAATCACTTTGCAATGTATTAAAGCTATCCAAAATGCATTATTTGCAGTGATTTAGCTTCAGGGGAGCTTTTACTTATAAAATAGAAATTAATTATACTTCAAAACATTAGTGCAGTGAGTTTAAAAATTTGTATTTTTATTTTGTATAAATATTTGCATAAAATTTTCAGAAAACGATTGTATTTTTAAAATTAAAATGGTAATAAAATACCTAGAACTATTTTATTTTATATTTTTGTTTTGTTGTATTTTTTAAAAAAAGAGAAAATAAATAACAATTAGGTACTTAAATTTAGGTTTTTTGGTGCCTTTTAAGAGCTTAAAATTAAAAAATTTCCCACCCCGGGGGCATTCTGCCCCCCGGACCCCCCTGACAAGGGGCTCCGCCCATAGGTGTTTTTGGTCGGGTCCGCTAGGGGGGGTCCACCCCCGGGTGGAAGGCCAAAATTTTTTAGGGGGGGGGGTCCAAGGGGGTCCGGAGCCCTCTGGCTTTTTCGGGGGGGGTCGACCCCGGGTGCGAGATTTCAAATTTAGGGGGAGGGGGTCCAATTTTTTAGCAAAATTTTTTTAACTCAATAATTTAAGTGTTTTTAGGTCTAATATTGAATTTTATGTGTTAAAACAGTCTATTTAGGCCTAAAAAGTGTATTTAAACACTGTTTTTAACTAAAAACCCGTGTTTTTGACAGTAAATAAAAAATTATACTTCCAAATTGGTCGGGAGGGGGGAAGGGGGTCAACCTCGCTAGGGGGAGAGTCAGGCCGAACCGCTCTCGAGCTTTGGGGGGGACGGGGGGGCCCCTGAATTTTTTCTTGGGGGGGGAGGTCCAAAATTTTGGCTCTAGGGGGGGGGGAGTGCACCCCTCTGTCTCCCCCCCCCCTTCAAAAAACACCTATGGGGCTCCGCCCAGACCTGTGCACTGCCCCCCTGGGGTTAAAACGGGGGGGGCAATTCCAAAACGGGGGAGGGGCACGGGGGCAACTTTTTTTTAAATGTAAGGGGCAATAAAACTGGGGGGGCAAGCAGGGGAGAAAAAAAGAAAAAAAGAAAAGAAAAAGAGAGAAAAAGAAGGAAAAAGGGAAAAAAGGGACAAAAAAGCAGAAATAAGGTAAAAATAGGTCTAAAATGGCTTAAAATACATTGAAATAGGCTAAAAACTGCAAAAAAAATTGCGATGATGGCGTCATCATAGGTCAAAAATGGCGTCATATTTTTAGGGTACTTTTTCATTTTCT
Source organism: Microlaimidae sp. YZB2_3 (assembly GCA_030248175.1). NCBI lineage: Eukaryota > Metazoa > Nematoda > Chromadorea > Desmodorida > Microlaimidae > Microlaimidae sp. YZB2_3. Next base: position 165 of record JASAMX010003254.1, on the reverse strand, counting down.
GGCGGGGGGGGCAATAAAACGGGGGGGCAAATCCTCCAATAAAACGGGGGGCATTTTCAGACCGTGCACAGGTCTGGACTCCGCCCCTTGACCCCGCTGGGGGCTCCCGCCCTCCAGACCCCCCCCCCCCAAAGGGGGCTCCCGCCCCCAGGTCCCCCTTGTGAG
>JASAMX010003252.1:0-13802 GCA_030248175.1 Microlaimidae sp. YZB2_3 | reverse complement strand
TGTGTGTGTGTGTGTGTGTGTGTGTGTGTGTGTGTGTGTGTGTGTGTGTGTGTGTGTGTGTGTGTGTGTGTGTGTGTGTGTGTGTGTGTGTGTGTGCGTGCGTGCGTGCGTGCGTGCGTGCGTGCGTGCGTGCGTGCGTGCGTTCAGGGAGCACCATAAGGTGGTTGAAATTAGTAAAATATTAAGACGGACATCTTTATGCTGGACAACATATTTTCACCAAAAGAGGGAAAGACCCTTCTCCCCAACTAAAATTAGAGTGGGTAACTGAGGTATCACTGTAAAGCTTACAGTCACGGGAATGGCATAAAAGGGTTAAATTTTAAAGAAAAAAAAGCAAATGAATATAAAAAATGTGGGAAAAATTATTTGCCAGCCGTATGGCTGACACGGGCTACTTGTGCTTAAAATAGCTCTAAATAATGGTCAGAAGTTGCCAGAAGTTGGGTTGTGTTCGCTTCGCGTTTGCAAGTTTGCGCAAGTTTAAAATGCACAAGCACTGAATTCAAAACTAATAATTATATATAAATATGACTAACACACAGATACGCCAAAGGACAAAACTAGAAACATTGATTTTTCTCACAAACTTTGTACTTGGAAAGTCACACAATTGCGCACATGCAACTGCAAATTTGTCGCTGTAGTAAAATCTAACTAAACTTTTTTCCTAAAATTTTTGCCAATAGGTCTTTTAACATCTCGTCTTACACACTTTGACTTTAAAATACATGTCTTTAAATATGTCATCTTCAGAAAAGGCTTTTTTTGGTGCGATTTTAAGAACTTAGCTTGAAAAAATGATTTTTTAACATTTTCAATAAATTTAATATCTCATATTTAGAAAATTCATCTTTTAAACATTTTATTTCGTCGTTTATTTATTGTTGTTTTGAGCAAGATTTGGCATGCGCAATATTGCAAATTACTGCACGCAATTATTGCATTAAGTAATTTATCAATTAAAATCATAGATAAAAAAACCACTTTTTTCCAAAACCAAACCCAAAAATCAAGCAAGAATCTAAAATATGACTACCATATCCAAGGATTATGCTGGTCCTTAACAATGGAGTATGGAGTATTACTTGTCTTAATTACAATACAACTTCTTGCTTCAATGAACAACCTTAATGGTTTTTTTAAGTCAGTCATTGTAGTAAAATTTAAAAAAAACTTTTTGATTGATACAAAAATTTTTTTCTAACGTATTTTTTCTTACTGATCTTCAAATTGTTTTATATCATAAATTTTAGTCCATCTGATTTGGTCGGGCCAAAGGGTCCGTTTGGGGGGGGCCGTGCCCCCCTGGCCCTACCCCTGGCTACGCCCCTGAGTGGGAGTCATAGATGAGAACGGTCGGGGAAGCTAGGGGAGGGTGGTTACCTGGGGTAAATCGAATTTTGAAATCTAGAAGAGGGGTCCCTGGGGGAAGGGTCCTGACCCCCTCTAGTTTTTTAGGGGGATTCGACCCGGGGTGCGAAATTTTGAAATCTAGATGGGGGTCAGGTGTGGCCTGGTCTCCAAAGCAAAACAGTTTTAAACCATAATAACTTTAATAATTGTTCTTTTTATAGGATAATACTACATTTTATTGAATAAAAAGCGATATTCTGGTGTAAAAAGGGTGTAAAAGCATGAATATATGATGAAAATTCACGTTTTTTGAAGAAAATTTAGTATAAAAAAAGTACCTAAACTTTTCTCGAGAGGGGGAGGGGGGGCAGATTTCAAATTCTAGAGGGGTGTCAGGGGTAAAAAATTCGAAAATTTGAAAGGAGGGCCCACCTAGATTTTAGTCTAAGGGGGGTCCCAAAATTTCGAGGCTAGGGGTAGTGGACCCCACCCTGCCCCCCTTTCTCACCTATGGGGGTGGACCCAACTCTGCCCCCCCTTTCTCATATCTCTATGGTTGGAGTCAAATTGATTTTATATTAATGATGACTTTTTATGTCAGAGTAACGACGATATTTATTTGTTCAGTAAAATAGGTGGTATGCGTGCTGCAAAAGTAGGTGAGGGAGAGGTGGATTCCAGTTTTTTAAAAATCTGAGAACTTAATGTGTAGGGTTTGATTTTTTTGCCAGGGCGGATTGTATTCCTTAAAAACCTTTAAACGTTGGGGCTTTTTGCAAATTTTAAATGAAAAATTTGTTTTGCAATTGAACTTCTTTTTTTTAGAAAATTAACAAATTTACACTTTTGTACTTTTTTAAAGAAATTTTCCCTATTTGCTGTACAATTTTTAAACATTGTTTTAGAATTTTAATTCAGAATTTTTGGAATTTTATTTTAGAGTGCGGTCGAAATTTGAAAGACAGCGGCTGTTGTTCAATGTCGGACAGCGAAAAAACCCGGTGTGAGCCCAAAAAACAACTAACTAACAGCGGGCATACAGACGGACTAACAGAGAAACCGACAGAAGGAATATGGAAAAATAAGAAACAAGAGAAGCGAAGCGCAAAATTTGCCGCGCAAATAAAATACGCCAAAGGGAACAGGTGGCATCTGGGTAATTTGTTTTCCTCCGATAGCGTGGTTACTACGGAAAAATGAGTCACAGTCGCTGCGAAATACTTCAGTTATACAAAGTGCTCTTTGAAATCTAAAAAAAGTGCTAGTAAAAAAAAGTCACTTATATTTTTGTACAAATTGTGACTCATTTTGCCCCGTGGTAATGGACGATACGTGTGATTAAATATGTTGCTGGTTTAAAAAATATTCCATTATTAACTCGAGAATCATTAGTCCGTTATTTAACGCATTCAATTTCGCCACAGAAATACGATAAACCAAAGAAATTTATAAATAAGCGAACGAAAAAAAAACACACTTTTTGGCACCTACCTTAAAAAAGATCTTTATTTTTAGTATTTTTAATTGCGAGAGTGTAAGCTTTTAATCAAACAACCAGTTTTTACTGATGTGATGCGTTTTTGGAGACTTCGAAGGCTGCTCCTTAGCTGTTGGATACCTTGGTTTTCTTTGTGTAAAATAAAATACTGATTAATAATATGAGAAGGTGCAAGGTGCCTTAATTTTATATGAAGGATATAATAAAATGGTTTAAAAGCGTTTGTTCAATTAATCCTAGTTCACACCAGATGAAAAACGGCAATTTAACAGTGTAACAAGTGAAAAAACGCGTTATCATCTGTCACTCTATAGTCGTCCGGTGTGAACTAGGCTTTAAGGCCTGGTTTACACAGGACACACAAGCATAGGTGGGCAGCCTCTCGGATTTGGGGGGGTATAAGGGGAGGGTGTCAGGCCAGACCCAAATTTTGAGGGAGGGGGGGTGTACCCAATATTTCCGAGCATAGGTCACCGAAGGGGGGGGGTGTAGGGGGGGGGTCACCCCCCCCTCGGCCTCTGAGACCTATCCCCCCGAAGGCCCATTTTTGACCCCTCCCCCCCCCATCGACCCCTTGAACCCCTGACCCCCCCCCTAAGGCCCATTTTTGACCACCCCCCCTAACTAGAAAATCCCAAAAAATGCTTAAAAAATGGTCAAATTTCGTCAAAAATTAGTCAATTTTGGTCAAAAAAAGGTGACCCGGGGTGTGACCCCCCCCCCTGCTTTTTTACAAAAAAAACACCCCGGGGTGTGCCCCCCCCCCTGGTGGTAAAAAACCCCCACCCCCCGGGGTGTGGACCCCCCCCCCTGAGCCGTCGAAGGTCGGTGACCTATGTTTCCGAGCTGCCTTAAAATGGACTTAAAACGCTTAAAAAACGTAAAACAAGCTTATAAATGCTTTAAATCTGTGTAAAATTAAAATAAAACCTTATTGCAACTTATAAATTTTATTTTTTAATTCTTTTAACAATAATGCAGACCTGTGCACTGCCCCCCCCCCCCGGGGGGCAATTCCAAAACGGGGGAGGGCAAGCAGGGGGGAAAGAAAAAAAAGAGAAAAAAAGAAAGGAAAAGGAAAAAAGGGACAAAAAAGCGAAAATAAGGTAAAAATAGGTCTAGAATGACCTAAGATGGGGTCTAGAATGACCATTTTTAAAAAATTTTTCTCGCGCTTCGCTCAGCGCTCCGCTCCGTTAATTATAATAGTCTCCACTTGCAAATTTGTATTACTTTGTTTTTTAATCTTGATACGACCACGCTAGACCCCCCCCCCCCGCTTTAGATTGTTATATAGTGGTATTAAAAATTTTTAAGGTTAGAAGTAATTTTAAAAACATTTTCTGGTACTTTGCATTGCTCAGCTGTAATTCAATATACTTATTTTTCAGTTGTAATGGTTTGGAAATCGGAAATTTTAAGGTATCAAATTGTTTGTAAAAAAATTCTCTGTTTTGTAGACTTATTTTATTGAATAATAGGGAAAAAAATGAAGTATATGACATAAACAAGGTAATAAATACTCCGCGCGAAGCGCGGAAAATTTTGTTAGTCCTTTTATAACGCTTAAAAATTTTTCTCTTTGGAGGGGGAAAACCCCGCCCCCTAACCCCCCCTGCCCACTTATGCTTACACAGACATGTGCACTGCCCCCCCCCCCCCGGGGGTTAAACGGGGGGGGGCGGGGGGGGCAACTTTTTTGAAACGGGGAGGCAATAAAACGGGGGGGGGCAAGGAAGTGGGAAAGAAAAAAAAGAGAAAAAAAGGAGAAAAAAAAAGAAAAAAGAAGGGAAAAGGGAAAAAAGGGACAAAAAAAGCGGAAATAAGGTAAAAATAGGTCTAAAATGGCTTAAAATACATTGAAATAGGCTAAAAACTGCAAAAAAATTCGCGATTATGGCAGTCATCATAGGTCAAAAATGGAGTCATATTTTTAGGGTACTTTTTCATTTTTTGGCGGGGGGGGGCAATAAAACGGGGGGGCAAATCCTCCAATAAAACGGGGGGCATTTTCAGACCGTGCACAGGTCTGCTTACAAGTGACATTGTGTTCAGATCATAAGGACAGGTGACAATGGACCTAACGCTGTGAACGCGCAGGAAACGCGTTGTCACATGTCACTCCAATGTAAACCGATGCTTATTGTTTTGTTTGTGTTTTTCAGGCATAAGATCGGAGAGCAATCCGATCGATATAATGCGCGTGGTGTATAAAGTGATGAAGAGATCAGGATGCGAATGGAAGTGTTTAAACCCATTTCATGCCATTTTTCGCAAAATCCTCACGAAGAACCGTCCAGACGCGGTAAGGGATGGTTCACGTCGGAGTGGCAAGTGACAAGTGCGTTTACTTCATTACACCGTCACTGTTGGCTGCGGTTCACTTGTTACCTAGCTGCCACTCCGTTGTGGACCAGCCTTAATTTTTTTTTTTTTATTTAAATAATAGTAAATTTCGCGTTTTTATTATTTACTTTAGTGTGTTTTGTAATAATCATGCAAAATCTACATTTTCCTGGAGTCAAATGAGGAGTGTATTATTTTATTATTCACTGAAGTGCATGGGCGTAGCCAAGATTTCGAAAAAAAAGGGTGGTCCAATCCTGAACAAAATTTTGGAGGGGGGGAGTCCATATCTTAAACATTATCAGGGCCGTAGCCAGGATTTCAATTAATGGGGGGATGATTTTTTGGAAGGTGCTTTATAGGTGCTACAAGGGGGGCCTGGGGGGCGGGAGCCCCCTAGAAATGGGGGGTCGGGGGGGCGGGAGCCCCCCAGCGGGGTCAAGGGGCGGAGCCCCTTGTCAGGGGGGGTCCGGTTGGCAGAATGCCCCCGGGGTGGAAAATTTTTTTAATTTTAAGCTTTTAAAAGGCATCAGGAAACCTAAATTTAAGTACTGAATCTTTATTTATTTTCTGTTGTTTTTTTAAATAAATACAACAAAATAAAATAGTTTTAGGTATTTTATTACCATTTTAATAAAAAAAAGTTTTCTAAAAATAAAAAATGTTTATTTAATTTTAGTTAAGTTTTTATAGTAAATGCTTCAGTTATCAATATCCAAAGTTTGCTCTTCTTTTTGTGCGTATTGCGAATTCCTTTACGATTTCTTTGATTACAGAAACGAACCAAAGCATTTACAATAAAAAATCCTAAGAAAATTGCTTTTTTATACCAAATAAGTGGTTGAATCGTGACTTCCTGCTCTTTGATACTGCCGCTTTTATGCAAATATTTTCACACAAAACAAAAATACAATATGTTTAAACCCACTGAACTAATTTTTTGAATTATAAATAATTCATTTTTTTATCACTTGAACCTAAATCACTTGAAGTAATGCATTTTAGATAGCTTTAATACATTACAGAGTGATTTGAAAGAAAAAATTTTTTTTTCTAATTTTTTAAAAAACCAAAGGGGGGACCCTTACAAAATTTTTTGTCTTCCCAGAATTTGAGGGGGGATTAATCCCCCCAATCCCCCCCTGGCTACGGCCCTGATTATAAAAGGGCTAAAAAAATTTCCGCGCTTCGCGCCGAGTGTTTGTGATTATTTATGCCAGGCACTTCATTAGTTTCATATTATTCAATAAAAATTAAAAAAAACTTCATAAAGAAAGAAAAAATTTTTATTTCTAAAACATATCACTGAGCAACGTAAAGCGCAATATTTAATCTTACTAACAACCTATAAAGGGGTTTAGCGCGGCCGTACGAAGATTACAAAACAATAACTACAAAGTAACATTTTAGAAGAAGGGGGGACCAATTAAAACAATGGGTGAACACTCTAGCGGTAAAGGTTGCCAACATCGTTATCAATGTTGGACAACGAGTCTCAATTCGCCCTCTTGACTTGTCTTAGCGCCTGTCCTTTGCATAATCTGCATAGGGAAGATAATAAAAAAGAAAGTAAAAAAATTGGGAAGAACGTAAAAAAACCCAACACCTTTTTGCTATAACAATAATATAAAATAAAATTATTAACCACGCAAATAATCATCATATATGAAATAAAAGACAGTACTTTAAACGCGCATTATAACTTAAATTTTAACATGTGATGAAAAAATACGTTTCGCCCCTAAATTCGGACGCATTTTTTCATCCCCAATAACCTGAGGTGAAAGCGGGGGGTCACTCAGGGGGGGATACAAACGCCTCAGTTTAAAGGGTATTGTTCATAATGTTAAAATTTAAGTTATAATGCGCGTTTAAAGAACTGTCTTTTATTTCATATATGATGATTATTTGCGTGGTTAATAATTTTATTTTATATTATTGTTATAGCAAAAAGGTGTTGATTTTTTTTCGTCTTCTTGCCAATTTTTTTACTTTCTTTTTATTATCTTCCCTATGCAGATTATGCAAAGGACAGGCGCTAAGACAAGTCAAGAGGGCGAATTAAGAACCATTCCAACATGATAACGATGTGGCAACCTTACCGCTAGAGTGTTCACCCATTGTTTTAATTGGTCCCCCCTTCTTCTAAAATGTTACTTTGTCCGTTAGTTGTAATCTTCGTACGGCCGCGCTACCCCTTATAGGTTGTTAGTAAGATTAATATGGCTTCGTTGCTAAGGCGTATGTCTTAATTTTTTCCTTCTTTAAGTTTTATTTTTATTGAAATTCAAATATGAAGTGCCTGGCAAAAATCCAAACACTCGGCGCGAAGCGCGGAAATTAGCCCAAACGGGCCGTAGCCAGGGGGGGGGATTGGGGGGATTAATCCCCCCTCAAATTCTGGGAAGACAAAAAATTTTGTAATTTTGTAAAAAAATCCCCCTTTGGTTTTTTAAAAAATTAGAAAAAAATTTTTTTTCTAAATCACTCTGTAATGTATTAAAGCTATCTAAAATGCATTATTTAAAGTGATTTAGGTTCATGAAAGCTCTTATTTATAAAAAATGAATTATTTATAATTCAAAACATTAGTGCAGTGAGTTTAAAAATATTGTATTTTTGTTTTGTGTGAAAATATTTGCATAAAAGCGGCAGTATCAAAGAGCAGGATGTCACGATTCAACCATTTAAGTCACAATTCAATTTAATTCAACGGTTTTCTTAGGATTTTTAATAATTATTGGTAATAAAATACCTAAAACTATTTTATTTGTTGTATTTATTTAAAAAAACAACAGAAAATAAATAAAGATTCAGTACTTAAATTTAGGTTTCCTAGTGCTTTTTAAAAGCTTAAAATTAAAAAAATTTTCCACCCCGGGGGCATTCTGCCAACCGGACCCCCCCTGACAAGGGGCTCCGCCCCTTGACCCCGCTGGGGGGCCCCCGCCCCCCCCGACCCCCATTCTTCAGGGGGCTCCCGCCCCCCAGGCCCCCCCTTGTAGCACCTATAAAGCACCTTCCCAAAAATCATCCCCCCATTAATTGAAATCCTGGCTACGGCCCTGATAATGTTTCATCTGGACTCCCCCTCCAAAATTTTGTTTAGGATTGGACCGCCTCAAAAAATCTTGGCTACGCCCATGCACTAATAAATAATAAGAAATAATACACTCCTCATTTGACTCCCAGGAAAATGTAGATTTTGCATGATTATTACAAAACACACTAAAGTAATAAAAACGCGAAATTTACTATTATTTAAATAAAAAAAAATTAAGGCTGGTCCACAACGGAGTGGCAGCTAGGTAACAAGTGAACCGCAGCCAACAGTGACGGTGTAATGAAGTAAACGCACTTGTCACTTGCCACTTCCCGACGTGAACCATCCCTTACCGCGTCTGGACGGTTCTTCGTGAGGATTTTGCGAAAAATGGCATAAAATGGGTTTAAACACTTCCATTCGCATCCTGATCTCTTCATCACTTTATACACCACGCGCATTATATAGGATAAGATTACTCTTCGACCTTATGCCTGAAAAACACAAACAAAACAATAAGCATCGGTTTACATTGGAGTGACATGTGACAACGCGTTTCCTGCGCGTTCACAGCGTCCGGTCCATTGTCACCTGTCCTTATGATCTGAACACAATGTCACTTTCTAAGCAGACCTGTGCACCGGTCTAAAATGCCCCCCGTTTTATTGGAGGATTTGCCCCCATTTTATGTTTTTTTTCCGCCAAAAAAATGAAAAAGTACCCTAAAATTATGACGCCATTTTTGACCTAGGATGATGACGCCATCATCGCGAATTTTTTGTAGTTTTAGTCTATTTCAATGTATTTTAAGCCATTTTAGACCTATTTTTACCTTATTTTCGCTTTTTTTGTTCCTTTTTTCCCTTTTCCCTTCTTTTTCTTCTTTTTTTCTCCTTTTTTTTCTCTTTTTTTTCTTTTCCCCTGCTTGCCCCCCCGTTTTATTGCCCCCCCGTTTAAAAAAGTTGCCCCCCCGTGCCTCCCCCCCCGTAGAAAATACCCCCCCCGTTTTAACCCCCGGGGGGGGGGGGGCATTGCACATGTCTGTGTAAGCATAAGTGGGCAGGGGGGGTTAGGGGGCGGGGTTTTCCCCCTCCAAAGAGAAAAATTTTTAAGCGTTATGAAAGGACTAACAAAATTTTCCGCGCTAAAAGCGAGTATTATTACCTTGTTTATGTCATATACTTCATTTTTCCCTATTATTCAATAAAATAAGTCTACAAAACAGATAATTTTTTTCAAACAATTTGATACGCTTAAAAAAACTAACTCCAAACCATTACAACTGAAAAAGTGAGTATCTTGAATTTAGCTGAGCAATGCAAAGTACCAGAAAATGTTTTTAAAATTACTTCTAACCTTAAAAATTTTTAATACCACTATAAAACAATCTAAAGCGGGGGGGGTCTAGCGTGGTCGTATCAAGATTAAAAAACAAAGTAATACCGAGAAAATTTGCAAGTGGAGACTCTTCTAATTCACGGAGCGGAGCGCTGAGCGAAGCGCGAGAAAAATTTTTGAGAAAAGAACATTATTAGACCCCATCTTAGGTCATTCTAGACCTATTTTTACCTTATTTTCGCTGTTTTTTGTCCTTTTTTTCCTTTTCCCTTCTTTTTTTTTCTCTTTTTTCTTTTCCCCCTGCTTGCCCTCCCCCGTTTTGGAATTGCCCCCCGGGGGGGGCAGTGCACAGGTCTGCATTATTGTTAAAAGAATTAAAAAATAAAATTTATAAGTTGCAATAAGGTTTTATTTTACTTTTACACAGATTTAAAGCATTTATAAGCTTGTTTTACGTTTTTTAAGCGTTTTAAGTCCATTTTAAGGCAGCTCGGAAACATAGGTCACCGACCTTCGACGGCTCAGGGGGGGGGGGTCCACACCCCGGGGGGTGGAGGGTTTTGACCTACCGGGGGGGGTGCCCCCCCCGGGGGGTTTTTTTTGGAAAAAAAGACGGGGGGGGGGGCACACCCCGGGTACCATTTTTTTGACCAAAATTGACAATTTTTTTGACGAGAATTTGACCATTTTTTAAGCATTTTTTGGGATTTTCTAGTTCAGGGGGGGGTGTCAAAAATGGGCCTTAGGGGGGGGGGGTCAGGGGTTAAAGGGGTCAATGGGGGGGGGGGGGGGTCAAAAATGGGCCCTAAGGAGGGGATGGGTCTCAGAGGCCGTCAGGGGGGGGGGTGACCCCCCCTGCACCCCCCCTTGACTGACCTATGCTCAAAAATCTTGGGTACATCCCCCCTCCCTCAAAATTTGGGGTGCGCCTCGCCCCCTCCCCTATACCCCCAAATCCGAGAGGCTGCCCCCCTATGCTTTTGTGTCCTGTGTAAACCAGGCCTTAAAGCCTAGTTCACACCGGACGACTATAGAGTGACAGATGATAACGCGTTTTTTCACTTGTTACACTGTTAAATTATGCCATTTTTCAGTCTGCTGTGAACTGCGGGTAAATTGAACAAACGCTTTTAAACCATTTTATTATATCCTTCATATAAAATTTAAGGCACCTTGCACCTTCTCATATTATTAATCAGTATTTTATTTTACACAAAGAAAACCAAGGTATCCAACAGCTAAGGAGCAGCCTTCGAAGTCTCCAAAAACGCATCACATCAGTAAAAACTGGTTGTTTGATTAAAAGCTTACACTATTTCGCAATTAAAAATACTACAAAAATAAAGATCTTTTTTAAAGGTAAGTGCCAAAAAGTGTGTTTTTTTTTCGTTCGCTTATTTATAAATTTCTTTGGTTTTGTGGTATCTCTGTGGCGAACTTGAATGCGTTAAATAACGGACTAATGGATTCTCGGAGTTAATAATAGGAATATTTTTTAAACCAGCAACATATTTAATCACACGTATCGTCCATTACCACGGGGCAAAATGAGTCACAATTTGTACAAAAAAATATAAGTGACTTTTTTTTACTAACACTTTTAATAGATTTCAAAGAGCCACTTTGTATAACTGAAGTATTTCGCAGCGACTGTGACTCATTTTTCCGTAGTAACCACGCTATCGGAGGGAAAACAAAATTACCCAGATGCCACCTGTTCCCTTTGGCGTATTTTATTTGCGCGGCAAATTTTGCGCTTCGCTTCTCTTGTTTCTTATTTTTCCATATTCCTTCTGTCGGTTTCTCTGTTAGTCCGTCTGTATGCCCGCTGTTAGTTAGTTGTTTTTTGGGCTCACACCGGGTTTTTTCGCTGTCCGACATTGAACAACAGCCGCTGTCTTTCAAATTTCGACCGCACTCTAAAATAAAATTCCAAAAATTCTGAATTAAAATTCTAAAACAATGTTTAAAAATTGTACAGCAAATAGGGAAAATTTCTTTAAAAAAGTACAAAAGTGTAAATTTGTTAATTTTCTAAAAAAAAGAAGTTCAATTGCAAAACAAATTTTTCATTTAAAATTTGCAAAAAGCCCCAACGTTTAAAGGTTTTTAAGGAATACAATCCGCCCTTGCAAAAAAATCCAACCCTACAAATTAAGTTCTCAGATTTTTAAAAAACTGGAATCCACCTCTCCCTCACCTACTTTTGCAGCACGCATACCACCTATTTTACTGAACAAATAAATATCGTCGTTACTCTGACATAAAAAGTCATCATTAATATAAAATCAATTTGACTCCAACCATAGAGATATGAGAAAGGGGGGGCAGAGTCGGGTCCACCCCCATAGGTGAGAAAGGGGGGGGGGGCAGGGTGGGGTCCACTCCCCCCAGCCTCGAAATTTTGGGACCCCCCCTAGACAAAAATCCAGGGGGACCCCCTCCCCCCAAATTTTCGAATTTTTTACCCCTGACACCCCTCTAGAATTTGAAATCTGCCCCCCCTCCCCCTCTCGAGAAAAGTTTAGGTACTTTTTTTATACTAAATTTTCTTCAAAAAACGTGAATTTTCATCATATATTCATGCTTTTACACCCTTTTTACACCAGAATATCGCTTTTTATTCAATAAAATGTAGTATTATCCTATAAAAAGAACAATTATTAAAGTTATTATGGTTTAAAACTGTTTTGCTTTGGAGACCAGGCCACACCTGACCCCCATCTAGATTTCAAAATTTCGCACCCCGGGTCGAATCCCCCTAAAAAACTAGAGGGGGTCAGGACCCTTCCCCCAGGGACCCCTCTTCTAGATTTCAAAATTCGATTTACCCCAGGTAACCACCCTCCCCTAGCTTCCCCGACCGTTCTCATCTATGACTCCCACTCAGGGGCGTAGCCAGGGGTAGGGCCAGGGGGGCACGGCCCCCCCAAACGGACCCTTTGGCTCGACCAAATCAGATGGACTAAAATTTATGATATAAAACAATTTGAAGATCAGTAAGAAAAAATACGTTAGAAAAAAATTTTTGTATCAATCAAAAAGTTTTTTTTAAATTTTACTACAATGACTGACTTAAAAAAACCATTAAGGTTGTTCATTGAAGCAAGAAGTTGTATTGTAATTAAGACAAGTAATACTCCATACTCCATTGTTAAGGACCAGCATAATCCTTGGATATGGTAGTCATATTTTAGATTCTTGCTTGATTTTTGGGTTTGGTTTTGGAAAAAAGTGGTTTTTTTATCTATGATTTTAATTGATAAATTACTTAATGCAATAATTGCGTGCAGTAATTTGCAATATTGCGCATGCCAAATCTTGCTCAAAACAACAATAAATAAACGACGAAATAAAATGTTTAAAAGATGAATTTTCTAAATATGAGATATTAAATTTATTGAAAATGTTAAAAAATCATTTTTTCAAGCTAAGTTCTTAAAATCGCACCAAAAAAAGCCTTTTCTGAAGATGACATATTTAAAGACATGTATTTTAAAGTCAAAGTGTGTAAGACGAGATGTTAAAAGACCTATTGGCAAAAATTTTAGGAAAAAAGTTTAGTTAGATTTTACTACAGCGACAAATTTGCAGTTGCATGTGCGCAATTGTGTGACTTTCCAAGTACAAAGTTTGTGAGAAAAATCAATGTTTCTAGTTTTGTCCTTTGGCGTATCTGTGTGTTAGTCATATTTATATATAATTATTAGTTTTGAATTCAGTGCTTGTGCATTTTAAACTTGCGAACGCGAAGCGAACACAACCCAACTTCTGGCAACTTCTGACCATTATTTAGAGCTATTTTAAGCACAAGTAGCCCGTGTCAGCCATACGGCTGGCAAATAATTTTTCCCACATTTTTTATATTCATTTGCTTTTTTTTCTTTAAAATTTAACCCTTTTATGCCATTCCCGTGACTGTAAGCTTTACAGTGATACCTCAGTTACCCACTCTAATTTTAGTTGGGGAGAAGGGTCTTTCCCTCTTTTGGTGAAAATATGTTGTCCAGCATAAAGATGTCCGTCTTAATATTTTACTAATTTCAACCACCTTATGGTGCTCCCTGAACGCACGCACGCACGCACGCACGCACGCACGCACGCACGCACGCACGCACACACACACACACACACACACACACACACACACACACACACACACACACACACACACACACACACACACACACACACACACACACACACACACACACACACACA
>JASAMX010003251.1:0-76121 GCA_030248175.1 Microlaimidae sp. YZB2_3 | reverse complement strand
TCCTGACTCTACCATTTTCCCCTGAAAATTCCCCCTGATTCGGCAGAATCAGTCAACCAATTTTGAACAGTCTAACTATTCAGCCAAATTGGCACAATTTTTTATCTTTTTTATAAAAAGAAAAATTATTAAGCAAATATGCAGAATTTTTCTGCCAAAATTGTTTGCCAAATTAGCGGAATTTTTTCTGCCAAATATAATGACATTACCTTTACTATACTGGCAATAATAATTCGCTTGTATTGAAATAACTATTAACCTATTCTTTTGTGTCCACTTGTATTTCGCAAATTTTTTGTGAATGTTACAATGCGGTTAGATTTACTGGAAGAAACGGTAGTCCTAAAAACTCTTGCCGTACTCTGGTTGTGGTAACCTAGGTGGGCGGCCTCTCGGATTTTGGTAGGGGGGGTCAAATTTTAGGGGGGGGGGGTATCCAGCAAGACCCAAATTTTGAGGGGGGATGTACCCAATATTTCCGCGCTGCCTTAAAATGAGCTTAAAACACCTAAAAAAACGTAAAACAAGCTTATAAATGCTTTAAAACTGTGTAAGATTAAAATAAGACCTTATTGCAACTTATAAATTTTATTTATATTAATTCTTTTAGAATAATGTGCAGTGGCGCCGGCAGGATTTTCTTTCAGGGGTGTCGGTCTGGGGGGGGAAGAAAAAGTGTTGTCAAAGCGGCGCGAAACGCCGCCGCCTGCGCCGCGTAGCGGCGCCAGCTGACGCGAAGCGTCGGCCGGGGGGTTTGGGGGGTGTCCCCCCAGCCGCCGGAGGCGAAAATGTTTTATAATATATACTAAAAACGGCTTAAAAATCGTCTCCAGGTGATCGCGTGAACATACATTTTACTTTTGTTTTTTTACCTAATTTCTACATAATTTTCTGTGATCTTAAAAATTCAATCAGGGGGGGGGGGTTCAGGGGGAACAATGCCCCCCGGAGGAGAAAATTTATAATTTGAGGCGCTAAAATACACTAGAAATTTTAATTCCAAATGATACTAATTACAAAATTTAAGGTTTTTTTAGCTATACAATGCATTTATAACATTGTTTAAAACGTTAAAATAGGATAATAGTGATTATAGTAGTTCTATTAAACATGTATGCCTTAACTACTGAATGGGATAATTGATTTGCAATTGAAAAACTAATAAATTGCCAATTTAAACTGCCCGCGTAGCGGGTAAATTTAAACTGCCCACGTAGCGGGGGAATTTAAAGGTAATAAAAGGCAATGAATGGGGAAATAAGGGAATAAACACTCCGCGCGAAGCGCGGAAAAATTTTTTAGTCCTTTTATAACACTTAAAAATTTTTCTTTGGGAGGCGAATTTGGGAAGGGGGGTGTCCCCGACTACGTCAAATTTAAGGGGGGGGGTGTCAGCAAAATCCAAAATTTCGGGATTACCCCCCCAACCCCCCCCCTGCCCACCTATGGTTGTGGTTACTATAGGGCCTTAGGGCATCAAGATGCCTTAGGGCATCAAGATTTTTTGGGACTATCACCAAAATGTCGGAATTAAATTCCGCATAAAATCCCCTCCCCCCGGTCTCACGCCTGTGGCTTTAACAGTTTTTGAGCATGATGCCAAAATATGCATTTGGTGTCCCCCATACAAAAATTTTTAGCAAAAATCGTGCAATTGACCCCCTTTAACCTCTCGGAGTACCCGACCCAGGTAAGTTACCCCTAACAAATTATATAATTTTGAGCTCAGAAAAGTATGAGCAATCAGCCAAAAAATTTTCAGACGTAAAGCCCCATATGGTAAAAAGTTAGAAATTTGGCCAAAAAAAATCGACCGTAAATTTCGGCAATTTTGGGGCTAACCCCCCAAAATTTTTGAAAAAACTTTTTTTTCAGGAGGTAGCCAAAAATACAAGGACCTTAACGCGAGATATTTGCATATTGATCGAGGCGCGTTCAAAAGTTATAAGATCACAAACAAAAAATTTTTTGTCAACTTTTTTCCATTATCGCTAAAAAAAACAGAGAGCAAATGCAATGGACAGATTATGAATCACTGACTGAGGTGCTAGGTCACCATGTATATAAATCCTAATGCCGTAAAACTCTGCCAAAAAAGGCAGACTTTTCAGCATTTTGTGGCAGGTTTTAATTAACACACACACCACCCTTGTATGTCCCTTCAACACACTGAGCACACACACACACACTTTTTTTATGAAAATCTAAACTAGAGTTGTTCGAACACATCAGCAGATTTTTTCTTGTATTATGATGACTGTTCACAAATCAAAATGTAAGATAATTTCTCGTCCATTTTGGCAGACATTCCTCCAAATTTATAGAGCTACCAACCAATATGGAATTGGCAGACCATTCTGCCACACTTTCGGGTTTAGAGAGTATAAAACTCATGACCTTTCGATTTTTATATTCTCATACAACGCTCGAGAGCCGAATATTTTTTTTTTCATGCTTTAAACAACTAATTTGGACCAAAGTTACTTCTTTTTGTTGTACAATTTTAATTTTTTAAGAATCTTATATAACCGTTCTGTGCTATACCTCCAGGGGTTTCGAGGAGGCAAATCTAAAACGAGTAGGGAACAGAGCAAGTTTTTTATATCAGCGATTTTCTAAAACGGGAAAGAAAGTAAAATGTTAAATTAAAAAAAATAGGGGTTCTATGGTTTAAATTCCCGTAAAAACTTCACAAAAACAGGTAAAAAACGCAAATATATATTTTTTTGAAGAAGAAACTTTTATTTGTTGCAAAGGTTACAGCTTGGTAACATACTTGTATTTCTTTCGAAATCTAAGAAGTGATGGGGAAGAAACTAAGACAGATGGAAGCTTATTCCATAAATTAATTATGCGACTGGAGAGAATTTTTTTTGAAACATGTAACCTATTGAGATGACTTTTTAGTTTAAGCCCCTCTGTGCGAGTTCTTGTATTAGTTTCTACTCTCTATTTTTTTTTTAGCGATACTGGAAAAAATTTGAAAAAAAAAACTTTTTGTTTGCGGTCTTATAACTTTTGAACGCGCCGCGATCAATATGCAAATATTTCGCGTTAAGGTCCTTGTACTTTTGGCTACCTCCTAAAAGAAATTTTTTTTAAAATTTTGGGGGGTTAGCCCCAAAATTGCCAAAATTTACGGTCGATTTTTTTCAGCAAAATTTCTAACTTTTTACCATATGGGGCTTTATGTCTGAATTTTTGTGCAGATTGCCCATACTTTCCTGAGCTCAAAAATATGTAATTTTTTAGCGGTAACCTACCTGGGTCGGGTACCCCGAGAGGTTAAAAGGGGTCAATTTCACGATTTTTGCTAAAAATCTTTTTACGGGGGACACATTATGGATATTTTGGCATCATTCTCGAAAACTGTTAGAACCACTGTCCTGAATACAAGGGGATTTATGCGGAATTTAATTCCGACATTTTGGTGATAGTCCCAAAAAATCTTGATGCCCTAAGGCACTGCTATGGCTGACCCCTAAAAATAGAACTTTTGACACAGCATATCTGCATAGGCGAGTAATATATCATTTTAAAGCTCTTGGCGTGCTGATTTAAAAAATATAAAAAAATTGCTCTAAACGGTTGGGTAACCAAAATACAGACCCCTTTGGGCGCCCAAAATTAGTAAGAAGTGATTTTTTTGTTTTTATTATTTATAAGCCGTTCATATTCGTTTAAAAGCTCTATGCGTGCTTATTTTAAAAATATTATTTTTAGACTAAAATTTTTTTATGATCACCCGATTACATACCCCAAATACCCCCAAATTTGAAAATTGGTCATTTTGCCATTTTTTTTCATTTTAAGTGACATGCTTATTCTCATATGAAAGCTCATGACGCACTGATTTTAAAAAATATATAGTTGTTTTAATTTTCTTCTGTGGTTACCTATTTTTGCACCCATCAATGTACCCCCTAAAATTCTTAAGTGGTTATTTTATTATAATACCGTCATGTTTATACTCATATCAAAGCTCTCGACACGCTGATATCAAAGCCCAAAAATATAAATTTAAACTCGATTCACCTAATGGTTACTATTTTTACCACCAAAAAGTACCCCCAAAAATTTTTAGGGGGTCTTTTTTATATATTTATTGTAATACCGTCTTGTTTGTACTCATATAAAAGCTTTCGACACGCTGATCCCAAAAATATAAATTTCAACTCGATTCATCCAATGGTTACTATTTTTACAACCATAATGTACCCCCAAAAATTTTTGATATGAGAATGAGAATTTATATCATTAAAAATATGATAGAATTTAGCATCGTCGGCAAAAAGTTTAATAAAAGTTTTAGAATCGAGGCAACCAGGCAAATCATTGATATAAAATAAAAAAGGAGTGGCCCAAGGACGCTACCTTGGGGCACTCCGCGAAACGGATACATAATCTGAGCTTACAAAATTTTGATTATGGTCATTAAAATTACCATTTGGAATTACTTTCTAACGTCTGTTACTTTAAAAATTCGAAATCCAACTCAGAAGCTCATTGTTTTGTCCATAAGCCTTTAATTTTGTAAACAATTTGGGGTGGCTGGCAGAATCAAAGGCCTTAGAAAAGTCTATGTAGATTACATCTACTGACTTTTTGTTTTAAATAGAATTTAACCAATCATAAACACTAGAAGGTAATTGCAAACCGACTGATATTGTTTAGAATTTTGTAATATTTTCAAACAGAAGTATTACAAAGGAAAGGGGGTGGTGCACAGCCACTGATAATAAGGATAGGGGTTGCAGAGCCCTTGATAAATGGGCGGAATCGCCGGAGGGTGCACATGTTTAGATAATTATAATAATATTGTGCAAAAAACAAGCCTATGTAGCCAAAACTTTAAACTTTAGTCAACTTGTGATTAATCAATAGAACTATTTTATGGAAAAATAAATTTGGCTTTTCATTTTTTTGTGTAGTAAAGTTTTGTGTGGGGCGCTTTTTACCATAACCTTATCTTATCTTATTTCTTTATTTGTGCAAGGTATACAGGAGAGTAATAACACTATTATGTAGTAAAACATGGTGGGACAAAACAAACAAACGCCTTGGCTCATTTATGTTTCCATCAAAAGGTGACCACAAAACCAGAGCTGTGAATATGTCTGTTTATAAGAACAGCATTTGTGGTGTGTCAAGTTTCACTACCTTTTGTGTTGATTTTGACGTTTCAAAAACAGAAAAACACATACAAACTGAATGTTTTTAGCGTAAAAACCAAAAATTTCTCAGCGCGTTGGAAAAAATGAAGGCACTTAATATTAATCAGCAGATTTCCTTTTTGGGTTATTTTACTGAAAGTTTATCATGTGCTTCCAACTCAAATAGTGACCACCTTTGTTTTTCTTCTTAATAAATATTAATCCCTGTCAAAATAAAGTAATAAATAAAAACTTAAATTTTCAAGAAGGAAAAAACTTAAAATTTAATGAATCCCCAAATCAATACACCTTACTTTTTCGTTAAAAATTATTTTTTTTCATGATTTACACTGGGTAAAAATTATTTTTTATTGGCATTTTTTACACTGGGTTCTCTTCCCTTTGATCTTTGTATTGAGGAAAAATTATTAAAAATTTTAATGCACGCACCGCCTGTTTGCTTACAAAGACGCCTTAAAATGTAAATGTGAAAAAACACTGGATTCGTTGGGGTTAAATTTATTATTTTTATAGCTTTTGTTAAAAATGTCGTGCTTTAGCTAAATAGATATTTTTATTGGTGCATCAAGATCAAACCAGGAAGATCACGACAAATTGTTTACAGTATATGCATAATACCTAATTTGTTAGGCTTTGATTGCAGATTTATTATTAGTTTTTGCAACAGGCTTTTAGCTGTTATCTGTGTTATCTTCATTTTTTGAAAAGCCAATTTTCAGTCGTGGCGGAAATTCTGCAATACACTTTATTTTTTGTTACCATACTATTAGAAATTATTTGTTTTATGCTTCTCATTTTATCATTTGATCTATTGTTATTAGTGATGTTCCTACCCTTCAATATCGTGCTCCGGGCCAAAGCTCCGGCGATTTAAAGCCAAGGGAGCTTTAGAGCTCCAAAGCTCCGCATGTTAAATGAACGATTTTAAGCTTATTTAAGCTTTAAACACATTTAAAATTACTCTATCTGGAAAATTAAGACAATTCCTAGTGTATTAAATAAGTTTTGAAAAAAATTAATTTGCAAAAAAAATTTTGACAAAAAATTATATGGCATCACCTTTAATTATTCAGGAAATTAATACAAAAACATGTCAGGATTTTAGAGCCCTCAAAATGTCATATAGTATTTGTGATCACGTCATATAGTTTTGTTGTGTGGTAATGGTTGTAAGAGGAGCTATTAAAATCACTTTTAGCCAATTAGCGCTTGGGAAAAGATTGGATCTTCAATAGATGAAAGATCTCCATTTTTTCCCAAGCCCTAATTGTCTAAAAATGATTCTATAAGGTCATAATATTGTGAAGGTCTTTAACACTAAATGGAAGGTTTTTACTATCGTGAATAGGGCGGAGCTCCGGGGTTGCTCCAGAGCTCCTAAAAGCGGAGCTTTGCTCTGGAGCTTGAAGCTCCGGGCACATCACTAATTGTTATGAGAATTTTATTCTTAGTTTGTCAATTTAAGTAATCAAGGTCGGTGGATGTTGTTTGAAACAACTAAAATGCGAGGATTGTTCCCAAACTGTTCACATTTTTAATATAAAAACGCTAAATGGATAATTAATTTTGGTTGGTGGTATTACACCCTCATGATCCGAACAACATGCCCTTAACATACACTAATTTAATTTTTTTAATTTTAATGATTTAGGATAGTTAGAATTTTTATAAAACGTCACATTAACAAATTTTTGATTAATTTATTTAAAAAAAGGCAAGAAATTTTTACTGATTACTTTGTAAAATAATTCACTAAATTGTTTTGTAAAAGCATATAATCTACTAACTTCAGTAGTGAATTTATAATATATTTACTTATGGTTGAATTATATCTGGCTGACGCTGAAAATTTGAATGCAGATATGAGGAGATCAATGAACAATCACAACAGTTTATTCAATGTACACAAAGATCTCAAAAAGAATTGAAAGTAATTGGTATATGACACTGGTTAAATAAAAAAATGAGCATAAAAAGTTTAGAAAGCCAACTATTTGTCCTTTTTTCAATATTTTTTTAAAACAAGCGGTTGTCTATTTTTTTTTACTCATGTTTTTTTAGTTAACCACCGTTATATACAAATTATTTCAATTTCTTCTCGAAACCTTTGTGTACATTGTTATAATCGTCGTGATTGTTCATTAAAATTGCGCGGTAATGACGTTTTTTTTAACAAGAACGCAGAATTTTTTTTACTTCCACCTTTTCGCAAAATATACATATCAATTAACCAAATTTAGCCCTTAAAAAATTTGCATTTAGGTTTCAAATTAAGTAATTTGATAAGTAATTATTAAAATACAGTTTTTAATCTTTGTTATTAACCCACTTTAGTGGAAAATTTTGAATGTTTTTGTTGTTAGTTTTTGAAATATTGTTTATATCTACAAGAATTAATATTTCCCATTTCATCAGAATATCCTTAGGAGATGCACTCAACAAGTAATCTCATTGCGGAAGGATCATTTTTTAGAAATTTTTGACTGAAACAAAAATGTTAAATAAAATGTAGTAGAAATCAACCTGATTTTAAAGATATAATTTTGATACAAATTTAAAACACTAAACTCTAAGCTTTGCTATAAAAATCTAAGTTTTGTTATAGAAAAAGTGTAAAAACAAAATAGTTTCCACTTGCATGCGACGTGATACAACCTGGGCCCCTTCCCAAATAAAAAGGTCTTTAAGGCTTTACATAGTGTTTACCTCAACAGGATGGCTATATATTTTGTTGTTTTTTTTTAATAACGAAATAAACCACAATAAATCTGGCTTTGTAAATAAAAAGAATATAAATATATTAAGACTAGCCTTGAAAAATGCTCTAAGAATAGAGCAGGAAAAAGGGGCGATTTTTCGCCCGGCGTATGTTTAGACAGAAAAGATGTGGACTAGTCTGAGATGGATATTATGTGGACTACAGAAAATTTGCATTTGGTTTGGGCAGCTGCTCACTAAATAAAAATTTCTACCATACGATAATGCTTTGTTTATACATTGATCTAATCACACAGCACTGTTGCATTTTTTTAGTTTGATGAAATGTCAATTGAAAAAATTATACTCACAGCAATCTTTGATAAGCGCGAAATCGCCACTTTTTTAATTTTAAGGTTATATTTGTATGAGTACAAAACAGCTTATTTTAAAAAAGTGGCGATTTCGCGCTTGTCAAAGATTGTTGTGAGTATAGTTTTTTCAATTGACATTTCATCAAACTTAAAAAAATGCAACAGTACTGTGCGATTAGATCAATGTATAAACAAATCATTATCTTGTGGTAGAAATTTTTATTTAGTGAGCAGCTGCCCAAACCAAATGCAAATTTTCTATAGTCCACATAATGTCCATCTCAGACTAATCCACATCTTTTCTGTCTAAACATACGCCCAGGGAAAAATCGCCCCTTTTTCGTGCTCTATTCTTAGAGCATTTTTTAAGGCTAGCCTACCACGTTTTTTAAATTAAATTAAAAAAATAGCCTAATAAACTATAGTTTTAGCTGCGCAATGACATATGTTTATAATCATTCCGTTGCCGAGATATACTTTTTTAAATAAAAAATAATAATAAGAAGATGATGAATTTAAATTACAAAATTTACCCACTTTGTTTAATTATAGTTAGTGCGGTGCAGTGGCGCTCCAGAAAAAGTTTACCTACCTTCTCTAAATATAGTTGGCGCGATGCCGTGCGCCAATGATTGCAATTATAATTCTACAGTAAAAATAATAATAATAAGAAGATGATGAAATGAAATACAAATTTTACTCACATTCTCTAAGTATAGTTGGTGCGGTGCGGTGGGTTAAATTGCAGTGTGGCACCCCCACACCACCGATGATTACCTACCGGCGCGTGGCGCCCCTGCCACCGACGCTTATTATTATTTTTTAATAAATAAAACTTTGAAATAATTTTGTCATTAGTAATGCAAGAATTAAAAAAAGTAATTTGTTGTTTTCGCCGATTTCTGCGCGGTTGAAGCAGATGGCGCTGGGATTTGGTTCCGTTTTTGCCACCAATTAAAACCCGTCTGCTTTTTTGTGCGGTTTTTATGAGGGGATATTGGTTGTCTGTTCTGTACAATCCTTATTGCTGCCAAAACGCTATTATTGTGCGGTTGGGAGTTTTTATTTGTCTATTTTTCAAATTTCTTATTTTGATCAATAAATCGATAACAAGGACTTAAATCAAAAAAGTGCTTCCTAAGAAAGTTGCGTAATTCCTTCTTCTTTCTAATGAGCCCATGTTTATTTTTGATCAACCAATAACGAATGAGGAATATCGCTTTTAAGGATGGAGCGTTGGAAAAATATTAATAATAATAATAATAATAATAATAATAAGAAGAAGACGGTTCGGAATTTCAAAATTTACCCACGTTCTCTAATAATAGTTGGCGCGGCGCCACGGGGCTAAATCGCCCTGTGGCCCTCCAGCGCCACCCATGATATACAAAGTGTTTTTATTATTTTAATACATTATGCTTGTTGAGTTTTACCAGATTTACTACTCTTCTCAATCAAAATATTTTACTATTCTGTAAATTCTTTAAAAAGTGGTCAATTTAAGCATAAAAATGCTTTAAAACATTTGTGTCAGCATATATTAAAGTCTAAAAATATGTAACCTTTTTTAAAATTTTTGTGCTATCTAGGACATATATTTGTGATTTTTTTTTTGAATTGAATTGAATTGAATTGAATTTTATTTTGTTAAAATGACAGGAAACATACATAAGCTAGTTAAAACTGCACTTGAAATTGTATGTACCATTTACATAATTAAAACCAAAAAAATAAAAATAAAAATAAAATAAAAGATAAACGCGTTTGACAACTGAAACCCACAACCTGACTGCAATAACATTTTTTTAAATTTAGGCTTTCCGTGTTCCACAGGAACCCTTTTCAATTGTTAAAATAAAAGATATTTATAACCTGGGCCCAAAGGTAACTTTAATTTGTATTTGTAAATTTAAAATTTTAAAAATTAAGATATTTAAAATATATGTCTTCTTATTGCCTAGAATGTTTATGATATTTATTATAAAATTATTTAATGCTTGCCAGGCTGATTTTATTTTATTTGGCTTCAAAATAAAAAAAATAAACACCGTTGGGGTTAAATTGCTTATATTTTGTTTTTTAATGACAGTCTTTGTTGTGTTTTTAAGTGGCGAAATACACAAAGGGATTCAACAAAATAAATTTATTTGTTAACAAGAACAAACAATTTATAGCAGGTGTTGAAGAGCAAAAGTAAATAGGATTAGTAACAGTAGAAACACAATTTAGCATAGTAAACAAAACAATAAATGAGCCAAATTGCCATTTATATACCTGACAAACATGCTTCTTGAAATTTCCAGAAAAATACTTGACGAATAAAACGTTGCCAAGTTTGTTTTATAATTAGAAGTTTTTAGAAACTTTGTTTACGTCATTTGTGAATGAATGAAAACATTTAACCCGGTTTTAACCTGAATAAAATAGATTTTTCTCTTGCATCCTTAAGCACGTTCAAAAAGTTATCATAGGATAACTTTTAAACATGCATTAGACTACCGACTCTGATTCTTAAAAATACAAACTGTTTTTTTTTTTAAATAAAAAACTGCAAAAACCATTTAATTAACTATTTTTTTAACTTTTAAAACAACAGTACATCATCTTAAGTTAAGAACTTAATTAAATCAACAAAAAAAAAATTATTTTACATTTTAATTTCACATTACAATGTTCATATTGTTAAAAAAGAAAAGCATAAAAAGCAGCACTAATAAGTTTTCAAAACAGCATCTAAGTCAAAAGTCAAAGTCAAAGTCAAAAGTTTTATTCCAGTAATCAAAAGAAAACAAAAAAGAACATTTAAAAAACAACAAAATGTATGCAGAATGCATCATTTTATCACAACAGGGCAAACCGATTGCAGCCGCAAAACAATCATTAAAACATAGTTTCCTGGAACACGACATAAAGGCGTAAACAGATAAGTACTAATATGAGCCGTTTATTTCTATTTTTAAACTCGGTTAAAGAATTAGCGGAAATTTGTTAGCGGAAATAAACCACATTGTGATCAGAAGTTGAAAATCCGAGTAAAATTGAAAGATGATTGAAAGATTAAGCATTTGTTTGTCGCTTACTAAAATTGCATCAAGCACATTATTGCCCCTGGTTGGTTCTTTTACAATTTGACTTGATCCTAACTCAGTGAAAAACATAAGCCATTCTTCTTCCTTCTTATTGTTAGAAACAACAGATAATAGGCTGCAATCAATTTCTAAAAGATTAAAATCCGCGTGAGAACAATTGAACCTATAAAATCTTCAGGTATGTCATAAAAAATTTATTTTATTCTATTTTATTATTTTATTTATTTATTTCGTCCTAAGACAGGAACATACTGAAGCAAGTTTACGCCGCACTGTGGTTGTATGATCCCAAAAGCAAAACTGAATATTTTTTTAATACTACCCATTCATTATCAAACTCAAAAGGATTCATAAATCTAAAATTTGTAACAAAGAGCAGCTAAAAAACCTATTCAGATTTGAAAAACACAAAAAATATATTTAATATAATTAAAATATTAAAAACATAAATATCACAATCATTAATTACAGCTATTAATTAATAATATGTTCTTATCTTCATCTTGAGTAGCTTGTGGTGTCCAATATAAGCAAATAAACCTAACTTTAGAAGATCTATAATGCGAAATGTCAATTGCAACGACATCAATATTATTGTATTTTTCTGAAATACATTCTATGACATTATATGCGCGTTTGGACAGAATACACACGCCACTTCCAACACGATTTTTTCTATTATTTCTAAGAACTTTGTAGTTATCAAATCTATTTATCATAATATCAGTCATTTTTACATTAATTTATGTTTCAGATATTAACAACATGTCTAAATTACCAAATATTTTATCATTACCACTAACTAACAAATCGAATTCATGTAATTAGTTATAGCTAAGCTCTAATTTAAAATTTTCTTGATTAGTTTGTTTTATGGGAAGAGTGCATATTTTTTATCAAGTGCATAATCATGCTTTATTATAACACAAACATAATTAAAGTAATAAAAAAAATTATATATATTATAAGTAAAATTTTTTAAACCCTATATAAAAAAAGCCAGCATATTCCATTATAATGACATATTTTCAAATAGTCGATTTAAATGACATCCCTCTTATAATGCCATATTCGCGATTTTAATTCACGCGAATTAAAACAGAGAATATGTTTTTAGAATAACATAACTTAACACGATTGTTAAAACCTCATTTAAACGGAAGTTGGTCAGTGTTAAAACTCTCTATAGAGTTATGACGTTATAAAATTACTTTTAGGCAATTAACGCTTAGAAAAAAATTGGAAATTTCTACATTCATTGAAGATCAATTTTTTCCCAAGGGCTGATTGGCTACAACAGCTCCTTCCGAAACCATTCCCACAGAGCAAAACCTATATGACCTGATCACAAATACTATGGCATTTTAAAGGTCCTTAAAATCCTGAAGTAAATTTCATATCATATATACTCACAATTTTATTACTGGCTTGTTACTTTGGAATAGGGATTTAGCCATTTACAACTAAACTCTTGATTTTGTCTTAATTTTACCACTTGTCAAAATTAAATTTTTTTGAAATAAACAAAATTTTGCCTGATTTGCAAATAATTTGTTTATGTTATTTTTTATCTAAAATTGAATAAATTTTATTTATACAATATTTCTTCAAATTTATGTATAAATTAAGTTGTATCATTATAATGTCATATTTGCCGTTTTATTTCGCGTGAATTTAAATTTGTCATGCCATTATATTTTGCCATGCTATTAACATATCATTATATTAGGGGTACCATATAAATGGACTATTTTAAAAAATTTTCATTATAATAACATACAATGCCTTGATTTTTTTATAGAAGTTACACATTTTCATTAGAATTTACACTTTTGGTGATATTATTTCCTTATTTAAAACCTTTGTTGCGATAACTTTTTGCAAATGTTTAGCTGGAAGTTGTTTAATATCAGTTTGTTTTCAAGTTTTTTGGATTCAGTATGCATATACAATATTTATAGTTTTTATTGCTTCATTTAGATTAATTGGTTAGCATATCTAAAAAGCTTTTGTCCTAAAAATTTGCAAACACGAATTTCAAATGAAACAGAAATAAGCATTGCAAGACCGGAGTTTATAAAGCAGTTATATAAGGTTTTGGAGAATGCAACTGCCAGGTACATTAACATAATAATTTTTTGCATAATTCATAAACTTTAAATAAAAAAATAAAGTAAGGAAGCACATGGTTTACAAAAAAATTTTAATCAAGTGAACTAAAACCTTCTTAAATTTAAGGAATTTTTAAACATAAAAATGTTTGACTGTTCAGATTTTTATTCTACAACGTTTATTTTGCATTATTTTTATAGTTTTTCAGCGTGCTGTTGAAACAAGCCTTTATCTACTGTATTTTGGGGTTATTTTTAATCTTAAACTTTTTAAATGCTAATCACTTGAAAATTTTAAACGGTCAAAATAAACCATGTTTTTAGATTGTTTTACGTGAAACTGTAAAAAATAAATACTTACTAAAAAGACATAATAATATATAATTTTTCTGAAAAACATAGCAAAAACAATTTTTCAAACATAGCAAAATTGAAGGTCTTAAAATTTGGTTTCGTTTTATGTACTATTTAAACAAACCATTTGGTGAAACATTGAAAAAAAAAGAAGAAGAAAAAGAAGCAATTGACAGTAATATACATAGATTTATAGTCACGCTAATAAAAAGTTTGAAAGGAATCTCTGTAATAGGACCTATTAAAAGACAGGACGATAGCTTATGTTTAGACTTACAAGAAAAATGTAATATTTTTAATGAGTATTTCAGTAGTGTATTTACCAAAGATGACGGAAATTTGCCAAAATTTGAGGCGCGTATTAATGAAAATTTATGTATAATTAACGTTTTGTTTCCGCTCTAAAAAGTTTAAAAAAAATTACACAGCTTACCAAAAAAGTTCTCTAGAACTCCAGCCTATTATTTATCAAAACTAAGTGACGCTTTAGCTCTTCCTCTTGCGCGCATTTTTGAGTTATCGATGGAAACTGGCAAAGTGCCAGATGTATGGAGAGATGCATTGATTTCCCCTATTTTAAAAAAAGTCTAGTATCACTAAAAGAAAACTATAGAAAGATATCTCTTACTTCAATACGCACTAAAACAATGGAAACCATGATATATGACGCCCTTAATCAGTACTTACGTGAAAACAAATTAATAACTAAAAAACAATTTGGGTTTTCGTTGGGAAAATCTGTAGGTTTGCAGCTTTTATCTTATATTTTTGGATTGGCTAGGTGCGTTGGAAGCTGGTAAATCAATAGACCTAATGTATATTGATATCGACAAAGCTTTTGACACAGTTAGTCCACTCAAATTTGCTGATGAAGCTGAAAGCCTACAAAATAAGTAGGATAAAATACAAACTATATAACTGGTTTAAAAGCTTCTTAACCTTGAAACGTCAAAGGGTAGTCCTAAATTCATATGATCCTGGAAATAAATAAAATGTATATCAAATGTATCCTGGACTATGTATATGTTAATAGTGTAAATGTTAATAGTGGGGTTCCCCAGGGAAGCGTGCTATATCCGCTTTTATTTATAATTTATGTCAAAGATCTACCTGACAGCTTAGGACCTCAAACAGAAGTAAAGTTGTTTGCCGATGATGCAAAAATATATACAGCCTATGACTGTTTTTTGCAAAAAAAAAACGATTTCCAAGCTTCTTTCAACAATTTTTACAAATGGACATCGGATTGGCAAGTTAAAAATTTCTATTGAAAAATGCAACACTTTGCTAATTAAGGCAAACAACTTAAGCTCTGGTTATACATTAAACAACACCGAAATTTTATGTGTTCCACATGTAAGGAATTCGGTGATAACTATTTCAAAAAATTTAAAATTTTCATTGCATTGTTCCGAAATTGCCGCTAAAGCAATCAATAAAATTTCAATCTTGTTTGGAGCATTTAATTCTAGAGATATGGATCTACTGCTAAGAGCCTACAAATGCGAAATCCGCCCGCTTTTAGAATTTTAATTATTTGTATGGTCGCCTTATCTTATAAAGAATAATAATTGTCTTGAAAACACTCAAAAATTGTTTACTAAAAGATTATACTTAAGATGTTCTTAAGATGTTTTGGTTCCGGACTACAATTCAAGACTAGCAAAATTAGGAATTGAAAAGCTTGAAATACAACGCTTACGTACAGATTTAATCATGTGTTATAAATTAATCAATGGTTTAGTAGGTATTAAATCTTACAATTCCTTTTAAAATAAGTAAGGATATGCACTCAAGAGGAAATGGTGCTAAGCTTGTAAAGCCTAAATTTCGATCAGACATTACAAAAAAACTTTTTCAGTTATCGTGTTATAGCTATTGGAACTCTTTACCCAATGAAATAGTTTTATCCAACTCACTTCAAATTTTTCAAACGATTAAAAAGACCTAAATTTTATTAACAATTAATTTTTTTGACTGCGCGCAGTTCGCATTAATATGTGTAATTTGTTAAAAAACCTTTGCAACGTAACTATTAATTATGTTACTAACATTACTATATAATATTTAATGTTTTTTGTTGTTTATATTTGTAACTATTGATAAATGAAATCAATGTTTTTAGTTTTTCTTTTTAGATATTGTGCCATATTGTCACCAAAAATATTATTGTAATATCCACACCTATAACATAAACGTTTAAAACATAAACATGTAATAAAAACGTTACAAATTCGTGCACTAAATTTTTCAGATATTTTATATCAAATAATTAAATGTTTGTTATGTCGTTGTTGTGGTAGCTCTTTTCTGTCAGCTATCATCATCTTTAAGTTAAAACAAGTTTGTTGTCTTAGTGGGGCTTTGCCAGAGATTGATATTCATTCGCGTAGAACCTGATAGGAACACAAGCAGATGCTGTGCCTTATGGCAAGGGGTTGATATTTCACCTTTTCAAATTTCTGAGTTTTATTTGGAATCCTAGAAATTGTCTTTTTAATTTTTGGTTAAACTCCTACAAAAAACTGAAAATCTCAAACTGGTTTCAGTTTCAAAGCCCTAAACCTCCTAAAAATTAAAGATTAGATTCAGAATTTAGTTTCATATTGGAAACTGATGTGTGAAAAAAAAAGTTTTTTTTTGGTTCAGAAATATAAAACAATCTCTCTAAATCTAAATTTTGAACTAAAAAGCATTAATGACATAAAACACGTTTTAGATTCTGAACCTGTTTTAGATAGGCAAAATATCAAACCCAGAGTTTAGGCATTTAATTGTAAGCAATCGCGTTCTTTAGTTAAAGTGTCTGCAGAAATTGAAAGTTAGAAATAACTTTTGCTATGCATGATTGATAATGCACGCAGTCTTCAAGACATGGCAGAAGATCTGTTTATCAGATATTATGTAAAGTCAAACATATTTAGGGGACAATATTTCCAGAGCACAGGTACTCTCACTCACGTGATATGCATTGTAAAGTTACAGTATAAATCTATTCTTTTTAATTTGATATAATTTCTGAATCTTCTGTAATTTTAAATATAATAATAGATTTCGCATGAACTGAAGAAGTCAGTGTGAAGTCAAATCTAAATTGTTTGAGCAAGTGAAAGAAGGATTAACAAAGCAATATTATCTCTGACCTGGCATTCGGCCCAGCGTTCAAAGCATACACTATCATTTGTCGCGAGAATTTTTGATTTTTGCAATAAATACTACAGTAACTGGAAGTACGTCAATAGCTTCGTTGAAACACTTTCATTAATAAAAACAAAATGTGTGATGTTTTTTACTTGCAATCTGATTAAATCAACATAGCCAAATTGTTTTCAACCCAAACAACACAAAAACACATACGAACAAATAAAATTTGCAGGTATCAGTAACACGCTAGCTTTCAGCAACTAAACCATTATAATAACTAATAAAAAATTCATTTCAAATATACCGTCAATTAAAGTGATAATAATTTTTTTATCCAAAAATAGGGGAGATATTAGTACAAGTTTTCTTTTAACCAAGCAGCATTGCTATGTTAATTCTTTATGCGCTTGCTCATATAATTTAGATTTCATTTTGCACTGACTTTGTCCTTCCTTGCGAAATATATCATTATATTTTGCAAGCTTTTATAGATTTTAGAAGTCTTAACATACCAAGTTTAAAAGCTTAGTAATAAATATTTTTATTCAACTTAGGCGTGATCTTGAGCTACGAACTGCAAGATAGTATTTGAGTATGAAACATTTTGTAATTCTATCTCTCAAAAAAAAAAACGAAATGTGTTGGATTTTTCTAACCAGTGTGCGGCTGAGAAGATTTGTGCTAAAGATAAACCTAGCGCTTTAGCCGCCGACGTGGAAGCTCCTCTTGTTGAATGAGTCTTAAGCTTAGTAGTATCAATTCCAGCTTCCGTTATAAGAAAAAAGCCGCTTTATTTAGTTAAACTTTTATAACTTTATGGCGCATCCATGAGTCGTTGCGTTTTTCTTAACGCCCCTTTTTACTCTCCCCGTGTAAGCGCCCTTAGTTTTAAAAAATAAATAGTTTTAGTAATTCTTTGTTTTAGTTTTTAAAAATAAGATGCGGTGTTGCGCGGTTGCTCATGCGAGCGGGGCTCGCCTCAAATTAGGCGCCCGGTTGGTCCGTCGTTTTTGTAGTATTTCAACGTTTGGTGACAAACAGTCACCCACAGGCGGGTTTAGTGGGTTCTGTTTTTATATAAAAGTAGCGCCCGCATTAAAAAGTCGTTGGTTTTTATATCTTCAACTTTGACTTTGGCTGCGGGAACAGACGAGAAGAACCAGAAGCCCCCCCCACCTGAAGCAAAATTATATTTCTTTCTTCCGCCCTGAGAAATTATTTATGCTATTGATGTTTTTTTATACCTGCAATAGGCCCCAAGTCTGATTCCGAGCAGCCCTCCGAGGGATTTCTCAATCGACCAACCGGCCGCCGAACATTAGACTTTGATTTTTACTGTTTGAGCTCCGGAGCAACGCCGCGTCGGAGCAGAGTCACTTTTTTATAGAGTTCGTTCATTTTTCTAGGCATTAGGCTGGCGCTAACTCCCCGTTAAGTTCCCTAGCACTTTCGGGCGGGTTCCCTTAGGCGTCTCCCAGGCAATGCAGTTTTTAAACGTTTTTCTTGTCGCGCGGCTAAAAGCCCAGTTTCGCAGTAATTCCCCCCTTGCCAAAAAGGCCAAAAACTTAAAGGTGTTTTTCACCCCGTTTTAGTTTCCCCCTTAGGTTCAGTTTTTACACCGTTTCTCTTTGCGCATTTTTCCAAAACTTATTAGGCTAAGCTGCGTCCCTGTGCCGTTTCCTTTGCGTAGGCTGTTTTAGTTTATGTGTATCATGTTAAGGGCCTCGTTTTTATGAATTCTGTGGCCACCAGTAAAAACCTGCCTTAAAAACCGTTCAAACACATTTTATAACTAATTACTAATTCAGTTACTTAGCGAGCTCTTGACTCTGTCTCTGGCGACGGACCTCCCACCGGAGGGAGAACACACAGACAAACAGACATACACTCTAAACACTTAGGCATTCTACTCCAACCCGGAGTTCGTTTTGGCGTTCGATCCGTGTGTCCCCTGGGATTGGAAGCCTCCGCACAGATTTGGGCGTCACAACTTAAAACTTTAGAATTATTGAGTACACAACTTAAAAACTTTAAGTACAGAATTTAAAAAAAACGCGATTTTTGGGGGGGTCATATATCCTGAACCGATAATGATATTTTAGCGAAAACATTTTTGTGGCCTATTGGGGGCAAAGGGTAATTTCACAAAAAATCATTAAAATTGAAAACAAAAAGTTTGACTCGGTACGTTTAATATTAATGTAATTTCTTTTTTACTATTTCATATGGGTATTTTGTGGAGTTTATTATTCAGTAAGCGTGGTAATTTTATAAAGTAATAAAATGTTGGTTAAATGTTTTTTTTTGTTTAGAATGAAAAAATATTCTTTTTTTATGATAATCATTTTTTATGACTAATTTACATTTAAGCTTAAAACTGCAGTATACAGTACATGGACAACTTTAAAACTGTTAAATTAACCTTACAAATAGCAGTTTTCAGAAAAAAACTAAAATCGTATGCAATAAACGTCAAAAAATTATTAATGTTGAGTTTTTTACTGTAAACTTAACAGTGCAATGCTAGGAATTACCTTAAAAAAGGAATATTTTTTTAAATTTACAAACATGTCCATATTTCTCAGTTGGCCAAAAGCTAAGGCTAAAGTGCTCTAGTACTAAGCCTTTTTTGGGCTTAGTACTAAAGATAAGGCCAAACGATTTTTGCACCTTTAGTACTAAAGCTAAGGTGCGGCTAAAAAAATTTCTCTGCAACGCACACCTGTAATCAGACATATAAAAACAAACAAAATCTTAAAATTCTTGAAAAAATTCTAAATTCTAAGTATTAAGAAGTATTAAGATAGCAATATTATCTCTGACCTGACATTCTGCCCAGCGCTTAAAGCATACACTAAACTGCTAGCTCTCAACAATTAAACGATTATTATCACTAAAATGCAATTTATTTCATAGATACTGTCAATTGAATTCATAATGATTTTTTTTATCTAAAAATAGGGAAGGTATTATTGCAAGTTTTGTACTCTCTTAAAACAGTTAGTAACTTTTTACGAACAAAACTACAAATTAATTCCTTGCAAAGGAGTCAGTGAAAAAATTAGTAGATTTTTACTAATTTGATTAGTTAAGTAAATTTATGAAAAATTTACGACTTTACTAAACATTTTAGTAGACTAACTTACTAAATAATTTGTAATAATTTCTTGCCTTTTATATATAAATCAATCAAAATTTTGTAATTTTCCTTTCATAAAAGTTGTGAATATCCTAAATCGATTAAATTTCACACGATTGCGGTTTAAAATAGCACGTCTCAAAGCACATTGTTGGGACTTCAGAGTATGCCCACAAATTAACAATTTAGCTTTTTTATACAAAAAATCGAACAATCTAACTCTCCTTATTCCAAAAATATTTTTTTTAAAAAAGGTTATTTACTTTGATCAAGGCCCGTCTATTGGGGTTTAGGGTGTTTAACAATATAGCCGTACTCATAAAAGGCGATTAACCAAGGATTAACCAAAGATTAAACATGGACGTCTTTTTGTCATGGACGGGGAGAAAATCGGATTAAAAAGCTGAAAAAACCTGACTTTGAACACGTTTGTTGGGCTTTTTGTTTCGTTTTTTGATTTGAAAATTTAAATAATGTTTTAACTAAAGTATTTTTATATAAATATTTGTCATATTTTCAGAATAAAGAAAAAAAATAAATTACATATTATTTTCTTGGAATAAAAAAATAAAATCAATACAATACAATAACTGAACTGAATGAATTGATTTAAAATGTTATTATTAATAATGAAAATAAATAATTTCAATTGATAAACGTGGTGAATTCTTCGCTATAATAAAACTTTTTTATGTAAATTTATTATATCATTTTTTTAATTAGTATATGTATTAAAATAAAACGAGACGTGATGTAATAATGTAAAAAGATACTTGACTGAATAAGCATGGTTTGCCATTTTTGAAGTGTTATTTTATGGCCCACAGTAATTAAAAGTTTGTAATCACTCATTGGCTGGTCATTTAACGTTTTGTTCTGGTTTCCTGCAGCAATTGTTGCACTGTTTTAATTTGAAAGTGCTTCAATTTCTGCCGATAACCTATAGTTTTTACGTCAAATTATTAAACGCTTTTATATTGGTTACTGGTAAGTATTTTATTAATTTGCTAGTATTGCCTGTATTTTACTGAAATTTGTAAATAGATTTTTGTTTTGTGTTGATTTTTATACTCTATACCATAGACAAAGATCCTCAACGTTTTAAAATGTAGTAAGGAAAGGACCCTTAAATAACTTTATTTTATTGCCTTTTTAGCAATAGTCAAAGATCCCCAACGTTTTTAACTACCATAACTAAGGATTTAGTAGTTTATGTTTCGTAGCTAGAAATGCTAAAGAATTTAAATATTTTTTTAATATTGTGATATTGTAAATTGTTAATTTCTGTAAGCTTCGTGTATTGAGGTAATGCTTGTTTAATCTTTTTTGACAACAATAAATTATTAAAAATGAAACAAAATATTAGTAAGTAACCCATGGTACAAGTACTAAACGTGTACCAAAAATCGGTTTGAGAATTCCACCAAACAAACATAAATAAAAAACATATTTCTAGGTCAATTCTGACTTTGCGATCTTAATTTTGAGCATTAAAAAGTGATTAAACTACCCTTTAAAAAAATAAATGGTGTTTTTTAGCCAAAAAATGACCTTTTTTTCAAGGTAGATTTTATGCTGTTAAGAAAAATTTTTTAATAGTGCTTCAACCAATATGAATGAATATTTGTTAGATTGCCAAGAGTCTGGTGATTCTAAAAATATTTTTACTTTTTTTCTGGTCTTTACCAGTTTTGTACAGCAACCGCTTAAAAATGTATCAAAATTCAGTCGTGAAAAAAATTAAGATTTAAAAAATGGGATAATTTAATAAAAATGCCTCATAATACAATTTAGCTTGATTTTTAGGCTTTGCTTAGGTTTAGAAATACTAAATCTAATTAAAAATAAGCATAAATTAGCTTTTTAAACAAAAACAAATTTGTTGTCCATATTTGCGGTGGTCCATGTGACTATCGAATTTTTAATTTTTATGTAAATTTTTAGATTTTCCAGACTTCCAGCAATGTTAAAACAAAGTTTTTATTTTGATTTAGCGGTTTAAAAACGAGATCTTCAGGTCAAAATTGACCTAAACACATGTTTTTATTTAGTATTTGTAGCGTGGAAATCTCTAATAGATTTTTGGTACACGTTTAGTACCTGTACTGTAACCCATTAATGATAATCTGATAAATGCAATGTTTTATCCTTAACATTACAATCAAAATTTGGGAAAACAATCCATTTGTAGGCATACATGGGCACGGGGGAGTTGGGAGGGGGGTTAACCCCCCCCCACTCAGAAGTAGGGGAGGGGAAGAAAAGGTTAACCCCCCAATTTTGGAAAAATGAAAAAAATGTCTTTAAAATGACTTCTAACTGCCTCCAAACTTAAGTTTTGAGGTCAAAATGATTGTTTTAAACAATAAAAAGCTCAGAAATGCTATAAAAGGGACTTTTTGACCTAAAATTAGCGTTTTTTTACCTATTTTTTCTTTGAAATCGAAAAACGATATGGGTAAAATGCACTCCAGAAAAAAAGCGATATGGGCATTTTGCGTTTCTCGGATTTTAACCCCCCCCCTAATTTGGGGTTAAACCCCACACTCTGGACCAACTTCCCCATGTATGTTTGTAGGTTATGAAAAGAATTTTGAAAAAAAAGTGTTTTTTGTGTTTTAGCTACAGGTTTAGTTTAGCTTAGGCGTGAAAACAAAACAAGAACTGAATTAGTGAGTCTCAAAAATCGATTTGAAAGATCCGCCGGATAAATACTAATTACTAACATTTTTACAGGTCAATTTTGCCCTGAAAATTTTAATTTAAGCTTGAAAATTTATTTAACCACGGTCCAAAAGTTCATATAAAATCGGCCTTTTTCAAAATGCATTTTATGCCATGCAAAAAGATTTTCATTGAGCCTTTTTTAATCGTCTTCAAAACGTTTTGTTATTTAAATTCTCTAAAGTCTCACGCGGTTCTGTCCGAATATAATTTTACTAGATTCCACCAATTTGTATGTCAGCAACAATTTCATAATAATGTGCAAATTTTGGTTGGGCTAAATTTCAAGTGTTTGAGTTACACGAGGTTGAGTTATGTTGTTTGGTTAGAATACTAATTACAATGCAAACAAATAGTTTTTAATCATTTCATTTGTTTTTTGAAACTTTTGAGCAGTATAATTATGTATCCAAAATAATGTTATTTGTGTCCACTTAATACCCCATGATTGATAGCCTTAAGTGTAAGCTTTTCACTTTTTCACACCCAAAAAAATTAAAATTTCCAGGTAACAACTGATCTGAAACAATGTTTTAAAATTAGTATTTTCCTGGTGAAAATTGAGACCGATTTCTAGGCTTCGTTTGGTATTTTTTTTTAGCTAAACACTCACAAAGATAGTTTTAGGAATTGATCAAATTTCCGTTTAGATTTTAGCAAAATTAAAGTTTGTTTAACCTTGAATAATTCTGAAACGATACTGTTTTGGTAGAAAATAAAAACGCAAACTAAAAAGCTTTTTGTTATATGAATTGTGTTAATAATTTCTTGGATTATTTCAAAATTTTTGTAATGACAAGAGCCTCTTAAATTCAGTAGATTTTGGTTCGATAGAAATGCAAAAATCACCTAACACAGACCTGTGCACGGTCTGGAAAAACTCCCTTTCAGAATATTTGTGGCTTTCCCCCTCTCCATTTTCTTGTCCGTCCATTGTTCTAAAATAAAAAAGTACCCAAAAATTATGACGCCGTTTTTGACCTATTATGAGACGCTATTATCGCAAAATTCTTGCAGTTTTTAGCTTATTTAAATGCATTTTAAGACATTTTAAACAAATTTTCACTCAAATTTCTGCTTTTTTGTCTTTTTTTATTTTTTCTTTCTCCCTTGCTTGTCCCCTCCTCCTTTCAAAAATATTGCCCCCGTTCCCCCCCACTCCATTTTGGAATTGCCCACCCCAATAAAACCCTGTTTGCAGTGTTTAGGTCTGCTAACATTTTAAATTTTGATTATCTGTTAAAGTCGTTCTAAACGCGTCACTAAAATTCAATCGCTAAGAAATTGACTAATACTGTGGGTTTTGCTAGAAATTATGTTGTTAATTGCTTATTTAAGCAATCAATACCAATGGTCACTGTGTTACTGCTTAAAACAACATTTTTTTCTTTTGCTTTTTTTTGTTCAAAAACTTCAATAATTTATTCGTTATCAATCACTAAATCTTTAAAATGTGTTTAAATTGTATGAAGCAACTTTTCTATTATTGTGTTAACAAAAATTATTTTTCACTTGCATTATGATTAATATTTGTTCTTATTTTCTGCGGTTTACACAGTCTGATGAGCGAAGATTGGTGAATTAAAAATTCCCAATTGGACGAAACCATGGGTATTGGCTGTTTCAACGCTTATATTTTTATTTTAGGTGGTCAACATTAGGCATTTCAAGAAAAAGTATGCCCAAAAAAATTTCGGCCACTGGCCGCCAAAAATTTTATTTAACAAGGAAGGGCCCACGAGAGAGAAAGGGGAAAAAATAAAAAAAACGAAGGAAAAAAAGTATAACAAAAGACAAAAAACAGGTTAGGGGCTTAAATTCTGTTAAAAACTGCAAAAATTTCGCGAAAATAAGTTAACAATGGTGCGCATGTTTTTTACTATATTGTTGTGCAGCCGGGGGGGGGGGGGGCGCACAGCTTAGCCGCTATTAAAGCGGCCGTGTGGGCGTTTCTGGAACAGTTCTTGGTGTTGGCTGCTTTCTTTATTTACTTATTACTTTGTTACCTGCTTTGTTATTGGTTGATTGGTTTGCCAAAAATTTTTTAGCAGAAAGATTTGTGAATACCTGAATTCTCCCAGAAACCGGTGTTCAATCTTTAAAAAATTTATTAATTTTTGCTAAACGGTAAAGTCTAAAAATTATGCCGGCTACAATTAAAATAAAATTTATTTGTTAGCTTTGAACTAATACTAATAGTGTTCATCTTGCTTTAAATAATATTTAATTTAGTTATTTCAGCAATCAATATCAATGGTCATCATGTTACCGCTTATAATAACTATTTTGTTTTCAAATTGTTTTGTTTCTCAAAAACTTCACTTTAATTAATACAAAATCTTTTAATTTTTTAAAAAATCATATCACACAAATTTTCCATTGGCTAGATTAATAATATTTATCCACAAAATTACTTTTTGTCACAATGTATTATTTTTCTTGTTTTTTGGCGGTTTACACGGTCTGATGAGTGAAGATTGGTGAATTAAAAGAATTCCCAATTGGACGAAACCGTGGTATTGACTGTTACTACAACTGTATTTTAATTTTATAACACAAAGCTATAGGCCTCTCGAACTTACTGCTTATGGAGGGTGATGTGAGTAATAATAATGTTCGTTCGTAATCACAGATATTTTTGGTCAGGTCTGCTAGGGGGTCTACCTACGCTACCCCCATAGATGAGAAAGGGGGGGCAGGGTGGTGTCCACCCCCCTAGCCTTGAAATTTTGGGACCCCCCAGACGAAAATCTGGGGGGGGAACCCTCCCCCCAATTTCTGATTTTTTTACTCCTGACCCCCCTCTAGAATTTGAAATCTGACCCCCCCCTCGGGAAAATTTTAGGTTTTTTTTATACTAAATTTTCTTACAAAAACGTGAATTTTCATCACATATTCATGCTTTCACACCCTTTTTATACTAAAATATCGCTTTTTATTCAATAAAATGTAGTATTATCCTATAAAAAGAACAATTATTAAAGTTATTATGGTTTAAAACTGTTTTGCTTTGGACACCGGACCCCAGGGGGGGTCCAAACCCCCCTGGACCCCCTCCTAGAATTCAAAATTCGATTTACCCCGGGTAACCAGCCCCCCCCCCTTAGCTTCCCCGACCGTTCTCATCTATGCCTACCCCCAGGTGGAAGGCCAAAATTTTTTAGGAAGGGGGAGGGGTCCAGAAGGGTTGGACCCCCCTGGCTTTTTAGGGCGGTTGACCGTGGGTGCGAAATTTCAAATTTAGGGGGGTCCGATTTTTTAACAAAGCTTTTTTTAAATTAATAATTTAAGTGTTTTTAGGTCTAATAATGAAAATTATATGCTAAAACAGCCTATTTAGGCCTAAAAATGTATTTAAACAACAACTAAAAAACCGTGTTTTTGACAGTAAAAACATTATACTTCTAAATTGGTCGGGAGGGAGGGGGTTAGCTTCGCTATAGGGGGGTCAGACTGGACCATACATGGGCACGGGGGGGGGTTGGGGGGGTGTTAACCCCCCAATTTCTGAGAAGGGGGGTTTAACACCCCCCACTCAGAAGTGGGGGGGGGAGAAAAAGTTAACCCCCCCAATTTTGGAAAAATGAAGGAAAAAAATGTCTTTAAAATGACTTCTAACTGCCTCCAAACTTAAGTTTTGAGGTCAAAATGAATGTTTTAAGCAATAAAAAGCTCAAAAATGCAATAAAAAGGGCTTTTTGACCTAAAATTAGCGTTTTTTACCTATTTTTCCTTTAAAATCGAAAAACGATATAGGTAAAATGCACTCCAGAAAAAAAACGATATGGTATTTTGCGTTTCTTGGATTTTAACCCACCCCTAATTTGGGGTTTAACCCCCCCCACTCCGGACCAACTTGCCCATGTATGGGCTGGACCGCTCTCGAGCTTTAGGGGTAGGGGGCCCTGGATGCTGGATCTGTTCGTATTTGTAATAATTTTTAGCTTCTGTTGTGTATTCTTTGTAAATTTTTGGGTGTATCTTAAAATTTTTTTGGGGGGATAGATTTGGAATTTAGGGAATATAAATCAAAAGCCCCAGATCCAGTTCACAAACAAGACATAACCAGGGTAAGGCGGTTGTATGCATAGGTGGCTGGGAGGTTATACCATATGCATATCCCAAAAAAATTCCGAAACCTGCCGACTCCTCGCCTAAAATTGGGGGTCCCATTATTAAAAACGCTAAAAATGGGGTATTTGAGGTATTCCAAAAAAAATTTAAGACACCATCTCCCAAATTTAGGGTCGGGCATACCTCCCCCCTTTTCCCCGCCAAAAAACAAAAGATCCGCGACACTACCCACGTATGGTTGTATCTAAAGCTACCTAGCAACTCCACCCCTTTTAACCGGCTGAAATAAAAGTTAGGAGATCTATTTCCCAGGAATCAATTTTTTTACTTGTCTCGCGCTTGCCTCCATTCTACGCTCAATTCTTATAATGTCTTTTTTGTATTAAAAACGCTAAAAATGGTTTGTAGACGTATTATATTTTATTATTAATGGAAAAATATAAAAATAACAGTTTATTGAATGACAAAAATTACCGTTGCTGGGGTAACTAAAGACAATTTAGTACTGTTAAGGTATGGTGACAGGATGCTTTTTTTGTTTACTTAAAGATTCCACATAGTCTACTTCATGAAAACTAGGGATGTGCTCGAATGTCATTTTTTGATATCCGCGCATGCAGATGCAGATTTTTGGGGGAAAAGATCCGCGGATGTGAATGCGGTTACGGATGTCTGCTTTTTGCATTCTTACCATATCGTTTTAATTTTTGAAGTAAATTTTACTCATATTGTTTTCTGTTTAAAGGTGTGGTGCGGAGTCAAACTTTTTGTCTTCGATTTTGATAATTTTTTTGTAATAACCCCTGCCCCCGAATAGCCCACAAATTTTTTTCAACAAAATATCTCCAGTGGTTGAAGGGTGTCCGCAAAAAATATATTCTTTCAGCAGTAAATTATTTAGTATTATTAAAAACTTTTAAAACTTTTTTTGTGTCGTTTTAGCTTGATTTTAAGGTTTCGCTTAGGCTTAGGAAAAAAAGGTTTCTTTATTTGAGAATTTAAAAGTCTTTCAGAAGATATGCTTTCCGAAAATGTTTTGCAGAATGTATTTTTTCCGGGCGCCGGTTCAAGAGTTATGACCCCGTTTTTTGACAATTCTGTACGTGAAATATTGCTCAATGAGTATAAAAATTTAATTTACAAATTATGCATTCAAAGAAAGCGGCTATTTTATACTTTAATTTGATATCTTGATTGTTAAAATTGGTGCAGTATTTGTCGAGATATTGCGTTTCTCGTACAAAAAAACCTCTCAATTTTTTCGCTAAAAATACAAAATGACAGAAAAAAGGTTGAGCAAACTTCATCAAATCACTGCCGTCGTTTGTTTTTCAAAAAAATCGAGGGTTTTTATACCAGAAACGCAATACCTCGATAAATACTGCACCAATTTTAACAATCAAGATATCAAATTAAAGTAAAAATTAGCCGCTTTCTTTACGTGCATAATTTGTAACTTAAATCATCAAACCCATTCAGCAATCTTTCACGTACAGAATTGTAGAAAAACGCCATTTTAGGGGGGTGGGAGTCATAACTCCTAAACCACTGGAGATATTTTGTTGAAAAAATTTTTGTGGGCTATTCGGGGCAGGGGTAAGGTTTTCTCAAAAAATTATCAAAATCTAAGACAAAAAGTTTGACTCTGCACCGCACCTTTAAAAGGAAAATAGGTTAAAAATGCTAATTTAAGGAAAATAGCGTTTTTATTGTATTTTTGAGCTTTTTATTTGCGAAACACTTACTTAGGTCGAAAAATGTTGGTCTTGAAAAGTCAAACATCTGTGAAAAATAGGTATTAGGTAACTTTAGAAGTAAAAACAAGCGATATAAAAATCCGCCGGTGTCAGTTTTAAAATTTGCTGATGCAGATTTCAAAAATAGTGGGGATGTCCGCGGTCGCGGATGTCGGACATACCCCTAATAGAAACATGCTAATGGTATTCATAGACGCCCAAGGGGACGGAAATGGCCCCCTAGAAGGCGACTCCCCTCGCCCCTCCTTTTCCCCCAAGAATCAAGATGCTCCTTTTGGCATATACCCTCTTTTCCAACTCCAAAAAATTTCAAACCTTCTATTTCTTTTTTATTGCTGTCGTTTTATAAACCTACAAACGTCTCTACATTTTTGCTAAAATGACAAAAAGCTATGGGAGAAACCTCTTGTATTTTTGCCAATTTGTGTGTTTAAGCAAAAAAAAAGATAGATATTTTCGAAGTGAGTCAGGGACGTAACCAGAGGGGGCAGGGGGAAGGCGGCCGCCCCCCCCCCCGAAATGGTCACACGGGGGGAAAATAAGGGTGATGGTGTGGCGCCCCCCCCCCAAATGGTCGCCAGAATTTTTTCGGGCAAAAGCAAAATTTTGTAATCCCCCAAAATTTTTTTGTACTGAAATCCGCCCCCCCCCCAAAAAAAATGAAACCCTGGGTATGTCCCTGAAGTGAGTATAGGGTCTCTGATTTTAATTGAGACAGCCTTAATTTTGACCACCCACTGCTATATTTGCATTGTATAGTTATAAAATGAAGCGTATACGGCTAGATGACATGACGATTTCTCCAGCCATATGCAGTTCATTTGAAATTTAATGCATTCAAAAATTACAACCGTTGGCCGAAATTAAAGCCTGGCCGACTTTAAGTCATTTACCCTACCTTTTTCAGATTGAACGAAACTACCGATTCATTACATACTGGTATTCACAAAACCGGCGTCTCACGCCCAGCGTTTTATTAACATCTCCAGACAATGTGCAAGCTTTTTTGCTTTTGTTAAATACAAGTTTAAGTCAATTGAAACTGGAAATTTCTATAAGATTTAACCGATTTTACAAGTAATCTGAGATTTATTAACAGAATTTAATATATTTAGTTCTAAGCAATACAAGCCGTTTGGTTTATGTTTTTATAGAAAAAGCCAAAGGAAAAAGCAAAAGGCCACTCAGTCTAATGTCACGTCGAGATTGTACATAAAACGCCAGCGAAACCTCACCGGTTTCGTGAGGCTCAATGCCTCCTTGGTTTTGTTTTTGCCAAATTTACCCTCTGGATTTGAACACAATATAAGTAAACAAAGAGACTTCCGTACACCCAACATAGAAATTTATGGCATCAGAAAACCCATGGTAAGTGTACAGAAAGTCAAATGCGCTAAAATACTTATTGCGCTTTTTTGTTGTTGAATTTAAGTCAAAAAATTTTGTGTAAAACTTGAGATT
The DNA here is from genome assembly GCA_030248175.1 of Microlaimidae sp. YZB2_3. Lineage (NCBI taxonomy): Eukaryota > Metazoa > Nematoda > Chromadorea > Desmodorida > Microlaimidae > Microlaimidae sp. YZB2_3. The sequence continues at coordinate 46,023 of JASAMX010003251.1, read as the reverse complement.
CCGTGGGGTTTTTATTATATTCTTGCTTTTTATGGTTGGTTTTAGTGTTTTGACTAGTCGGAAAAATCTCGGCAGCAATGCGACGATTCCCTTTCCAAGTATGGTTTCCAAAAGAAAAGTCAAGAGCAGGAGAGGAGTTTCTAAAAAATTCTGTGCTATTAGTGCGCGCGGACATTTATGTCTGTATGTGTGTATGCATTTGTATGTATATTATTTTTTTGCAAAGGGTTCTGTTCCACAAAAATAAGTCAAAGTCCACTTTTGGAAGTACAGATAGACTGGAACCAATCAACAATCAGATAAATACTTTAGTAGTTACATATCTAAAAGAATCAAAACATACCTTTTTCTCAAATCCTTTAACAAGGTTTTCCTTAATTATATTATCCTACACTGGCCCCTATTAGTAGTAAGAGCTAATATTGTGCAAGATGATATGAACAGCAGTTTTCATTTTATATGGGAAGATTGGGATATCTTTACAAACAAACAAACAAGTTACGCAAAAATAAACGCAATCAAGCTGAACCTCTGTGGTAAGCTTCTGTACATAATAAAAAATAGTAACCAATCGCATCGGCATTGAATATTAATTTTACAGTAGAAATAGAGTAGGTAGTAGGTACCTTTTCTAAACGACTCCCCTATTTTGTTTCCTATTACACTTAAAATTTACATACATAGATGAGCATAGGGGAAACTTGAAATTTCCCTAGCTACCCTCTAGCCTCAAAATTTCGGACTCCCCTCCCTAGAAAAAAAATCTAGGACCCCACTTCACCCAAAATTTCTAAATTTTGATACCCTGTCCCCCTCTAGAATTCTAAATTCACCCCCTTCTCCGCTCCCATCAGAGCCAAATTTAGGGTATAAATCTTGTTCAAAACTTACTGTTAGAAACACGTTTTTGTAGCAAAAAACAGTACTTTTGTACTTATTTTATACATAAAAAGCCTATTTGGTGTATAAAATTCTATAGCAGAGCTAAAAAACAAATAAATGATTTTAAAAAATAAAATTTGACTTTGTTTGGAAACCGGACCCCCTCTAGATTTCAAACTGCCCCCGCCCCTAAAAAGCTAGGGGGTACGGACCCTTCCTAGACCCCCCAGCTTTCAAAGCGCCATTTACCGAGGGTGGCCAACCCCCCCTTTCCCGGTCGCTAAACGCCGTTCCATACCCGCATCCGAGGCAACTTCTTTCTCCCGAAGAGTGGTCTTCCCTGATTGGTCAGCCAAGGAAAAAAAATTAGATTAATTTTGCGTTCGTAGGCTTTGAAATAAAGTGTTTCAAACGTTAAAACAGTGCAAGTTATACACTATGCCACTTAAATCTTTTAACTTCAACAATTTTTCTACAATTTTAAATGAAGATTTTCGTAACTTATAAGCTTATTTCTTTAAAGTTATTAAATTTGTAATAATATTAGGAGTAGTAGTGCAGTTTGCGGAGCTACTGTGACCTAAAAGCACATATTAGTATCCCGAAGTCTGCCCTGTTTTGGTGTTATTCAGTTGAAAAACTATGTAATATTTTAATTTTATGAATTTTTTTATTTTGAAAAAAGTTAAGCAACAAATTTGAGCACATTTAAAATCTTTCAAATGTGTGTAAAATGTGGCAGCCGCGTACGTTAAATTAGTCAAATAAACAGGACGAAGCTCTAGATTTCAGATATATCATAAGCATATTCTTAAATACTGTATCGTCAATATTAAAGTAAAACTTGTAACAATTCATTAAAAAAACACAATACGATAGTTTATTTTTAAGTTTGTTTTAATGTAATTTATAACAGTGAAATACATCAATTTAAATTTTTATAGTCTTATATGTTTTTTGCACGCAATGTTTGTGTTCTGTTTTGCATTGAACAGCAAATTAAAAAGAACTTTTTCGAAAAAAAAATCTAATAACTCAATATAAAATTTTTTATATCTCTGTAAAATTTCATACGGCAAATATAACCGTTCCATATGAATTTGGAGCCGAAAATTTGGGAATTTTGGTCTGGGGCTTTAAAGAGGAGCTAGAAGAGGTCCGGAGAAGAGCTTATTATTATTAGGTATTAGTATTTACTTTCGTCGTAAGACAGGATTACACAAAAGCAAGTATACACCCCATTGCACTTGTATGACCCAATAAGCAAAACTGAATATTTTTTAATACTACCCATTCATTTTCAACCTCAAAAGAATTCATGACTTCCTGAAATTGGTAACAAAAAGCAGCTGAAAACCTATTTAGTTTTGCAAAACCCGAAAAATATAAAAAAATTAAAAAAATATAAAACCTAAATATCACAATCATCAATTCGAAAGCTTCGCTTATATCAGAGCTCCGGAGAAACCGCCGGTCCTCTAAAACATTGTCTTATTTTTGGTACTGTTTTTATAAATATTTAAAAAGTAATGTCATAAATTATTTGTCAGAAAATTTTTTAAAAATGTTTTTTTAAACTGATTAAAATCAATGAAAATAAACGTGAAAATGTATATAAAATAATTAAATAATATTTCAAGCTCAAACAAGCTTTAAATTGCGCATTTCTAGGGCACAGCTCCGGAGCTTTTTCCACTTTAAAATTGCCGGAGCTCTGGGGCATTTTTTATTAGGTCTATGATATTTTTTAGACTCCAAAATGTGTGTAAGTAATGATAAAACGAAAAACACAATATTTAAGTTAAAGTTAATAATCAATATTTTTATCATAAAATCATTTTTAAGTGGAAAACATTATAGTATGCGTGAAATAAAGCTAAAAAACCATTTTTAATAGAATATGGTTGAAATATATCTGGCTGACCTCGTAAATCTGTAAAGGAGAGGTAGACATAAATGGACCAATTAAAATTGTGCGGTTATAACGCATTTAAAAAAACGAATTAGAGCGCATAGTTTTTTTTAATTCCCGTTGTTTTCAGAAAATATACAAAAGTTATTTAGTTTTTACCCTCTAAAAAATTGAATTTTTGTTTAAAATTTAGTAATTTGATAATTAATTGTTAAAATATGGTATTTAATTTTTATTATTTAACTATTTTTACTGAAAAATTTAACTGATTTTGTTGTTAAATAGTCGATTTAATTCTACAAATCATCGAGGTCAGATAGGTTTGATTTGCCGATAACAAATAAACACAATCGACATATAAAAAAGTTATAAATAAATAGTTTTAATAAAAACAGTAAACAGTCCGATACGATACTGAATCAAACGGTAAAATCAAAATCCAGCGAAAGCAAAATTAAACTTAGCTTTTTTTTCTCATCTGACCAATCAGAGAAGACCTTGGAGAAGGGAGAGAAGGTTGCCTCGGATGCGGGTATGGAACGGCGTTTAGCTTCCCGGTCCATGCTCTGCTCATCTATGCTTACATAAAATATGCGTTGCGTTGGTTTACATTTTAATGTTTTATTAATTTGTAATAGGTGGTTTTTTTTTGTTTTAGCTCTTTCGGCGTATTTATTATTAAACAATATAAAATTTATATATAATATAATGTTTCAATATAATGTTGATATTTATTAACAAAATAAAGTTCTTATAATCCAAATAGCAACACACAACAATTTCAACTGCGTATTGGCTAAGTAAAAAATTATTTTCATCAATTAAACACTTTAGAATCCATTAGCCAATCATAGATGTTTTTGGTAGGGTGTTCTGAGAAGGGTCTACTTCTGGGTGGAAGGCAAAATTTTTAAGGGGGGTCCGCCAGGGTGGACCCCCTGATTTTTTTAGTGGGTGACGACCCGGTGTGCGCGATTTTAAATTTAAAGGGGTACAGGGTCCATTTTTTTAGTTTTTTTCATGGGTAATTTAGGTGTTTTTAAGTTTACTATTAAATTTTAACGGATAAAACAGCATATTTAGACCTTAAAAGTGTATAAAACATGGTGTTTTTTTCTAAAAAAAAAACACGTGTTTTCACAGTAATATTATAAAATTAGATTTGTAAATTGGGTGGGAGGGGGGAGGGGGTCCGCTTTGCTAGAGAGGCTAGACAAGACCGTCCTGGAGCTTAGGGAGGGGGGAGTCCTTGAATTTTTTTCATGAGAGGTTCCAAAATTTTGGCTCTAGAGGGGGACCCTCTGCGTCTATCCCCCCAAAAAAACATCTAAGTTGCCAAAAAACATTTTGACGTGACTATTAATTTTTGTTTTAAATTTGAATATCATGGGCCATGGCGCATTGGAGCTTTAGAACGTAATACTAAGAAATAGGAGTGGGGTAATTTGTAATATAAAGTACTTTTAAAACTTGTCCGTTTTCTATTATTTGATGATTTCAGTTAATATTTAAGCAAGAATTACAAATTCGATGTAAGACAAACAATTTTTAGTTTTAATTGTATTATCTTCTGCCACATCTTTTGTGTATGTGGAATAGTCAAAAGGAGCGTTCCATTCGTACCGGTGTGTAAAGACCAAAAACCGTCTAAAATGGCTTAAAAAGCATTGAAGTAAGCTAAAAACTGCAAAATTTTTGCGATGATGGCGTCATAATTGGTCCAAAATGGCGCCATGATTTTTAGTTATTTTTTTATTTTTGAGCTGAGGGGGGGACAATAAAACGAGAAAGAAGGCATTTTCAGACCATGCAGGTGCACAGGTCTGAAAAAGACCCCTAAATTTTGATCTCTTCCAACCTGAAGAATGGGTTATAAATCAATGAGCGAAGTGCCAAGAAAATTTTTAATATCAACCATAAAGAACCTCTAAATTGGTAGCTCAGCCGACCCAAAAAGGGGCTTTTGCTAATGAGACCGCAAGAGGGTATTGCAGCTTAAAAGTGCGGTACCAAGTCACACTTTTTGTCTTTGATTTTGATTATTTTTTTGGAAAATCTTATACCTGCTCCCAATAGCCCAAAAATTTTTTCATCAAAATATCTCCCACGGTTCAGAAGATATGACCCTCCGAAAATGGCGTTTTTGAACAATTCTGTACTTGAAAGATTGTTCAATGGGTAATTAAATTAAAACAAAATATGCACTCAAAGAAAGCGGCTTCTTTTTTACTTTTATTTGATACCTTAACCTTGATCGTTAAGATTGGTGCAGTATTTGTTGAGACATTGCGTTTCCAGTACAAAAAAACCCACGATTTTTTTTGCTAAAAACACCAAACGACGGCAGGGATTTGATTAAGATTTTCCAACACTTTTTGCCTACACTTTGTATTTTTAGCAAAAAAAATCGCGGGTTTTTTGTACAAGAAACGCAATATCTTGACAAATACTGCACAAATGTTAACGATTAAGGTATCAAATTCAAAAAGAAGAAAGTAGCCGCTTTCTTTGAGTGCATATTTTGTAATAAAAATCTTATTTTCCATTGAGCAATCTTTCTTTTACCTCCGCCGGTTAAAAGGGGTGGAGGTGCTAGGTAGCTCTAGATACAACCATAATATGTGGGTTGTGTCTTGGATTTTTTTTAGAGGGGAAAAAGGGGGGATACCCGACCCTCGAAATTTGGGAGACGGTGTCCTAAAATTTTAATGGAATACCTCAAATACCCCATTTTTAGCGTTTAGTTAAAAACGGTGTTGTTTAAATACATTTTTAGGCCTAAATAGGCTGTTTTAGCATATAATTTTCATTTTTAGACCTAGAAACACTTAAATTATTAATTTAAAAAACTTTGTTAAAAAATCGGACCCCCCTAAATTTGAAATTTCGCACCCACGGTCAACCGCCCTAAAAAGCCAGGGGGGTCCAACCCTTCTGGACCCCTCCCCCTTGATAATGATAATAATTGTTCTTTTTATAGGTTAATACTACACTTTATTGAATAAAAAGCGATATTCTGGTTTAAAAAGGGTGTAAAAGCATAAATTGAAATATGTGATGAAAATTCACGTTTTTGGAAGAAAATTTAGTATAAAAAAGTGCCTACGAATTTCCCAAGAGGGGAGGGAGGGTCAGATTTCAAATTCTAGAGGAGGTCAGGGGTAAAAAATTCGGAAATTTGGGGGGAGGACCCCCCTAGATTTTCGTCTAGGGGTGGATCCCAAAATTTCGAGGCTAGGGGGGGTTGACCCCACCCTGCCCCCCCTTTCTCACCTATGTTTACAACAATATAGTAAAAAACATGCGCACCATTGTTGACTTATTTTCGCGAAATTTTTGCAGTTTTAACAAAATTTAAGCCTTTAACCTGTTTTTTGTCTTTTGTTATACTTTTTTTCCTTCGCCTTTTTTTATTTTTTCGCCTTTTTCTCTTTTGGGCCCTTCCTTGTTAAATAAAATTTTTGGCGGCCAGTGGCCGAAATTTTTTTGGGCATACTTTTTCTTGAAATGCCTAATGTTGACCACCTATAATAAAAATATAAGCATTGAAACAGCCAATACCCATGGTTTCGTCCAATTGGGAATTTTTAATTCACCAATCTTCGCTCATCAGACTATGTAAACCGCAGAAAATAAAAAAAAATATTAATCATAATGCCAGTGAAAAATAATTTTTGTTGATACAACAATGGAAAAGTTGTTTCAGACAATTTAAACACGTTTTTAAGATTTAGTGATTGATAACGAATAAATTATTAAAGTTTTTGAGCAAAAAAAAAACAGAAGAAAAAATGTTGTTTTAAGCGGTAACACAGTGACCATTGGTATTGATTGCTTAAATAAGCAATTAACAACATAATTTCTAGCAAAACCCACAGTATTAGTCAATTTCTTAGCGATTGAATTTTAGTGACGCGTTCAGAACAACTTAAACAGATAATCGAAATTTAAAATGCTAGCAGACCTGAACACTGCCCGCTCCACGGGGTTTTATTGGGGTGGGCAATTCCAAAATGGAGGGGGGAGAGAACGGGGAAATTTTTTTAAAAAAATTAAAAAAAGAGAAGAAAAAAATATAAAAAAGCAGAAATTTGAGTAAAAATTTGTTTAAAATGGCTTAAAATGCATTTAAATAAGCTAAAAACTGCAAGAATTTCGCAATGATAGCGTCTCATAATAGGTCAAAAACGGCGCCATAATTTTTGGGTACCTTTTTTCATTTTAGGACAATGGGCGGACAATAAAATGGGGAGAGAAAAGCCACAAATATTCTGAAACGGAGTATTTCCAGACCTTGCACAGGTCTGTGTTAGGTTATTTTTGCATTTCTATCAAACGGAATCTACTGAATTTAAAAAGCTCTTGTCATTACAAAAATTTGGAAATAATCTAAGAAATTATTACACAATTCATATAACAAAAAGCTTTTTAGTTTGTGTTTTTATTTCCTAAAATTTACAAAATAAATTTTTTTCAGAATTACTCCAGGTTCAACAAACTTTATTTTTGCTAAAATCTAGATGGAGATTTGATCAATTCCTAAAACTACCTTTGTGAGTGTTTAGGTAAACAAAATACCAAACGAAGCCTGAAAATCGGTCTCAATTTTCACCAGGAAAATACTAATTTTAAAACATGTTTTCAGATCATTTGTTACCTGGAAATTTTAATTTTTTTGGGCGTGAAAAAGTGAAAAGCTTACACTTAAGGCTATCAATCATGGGGTATTAAGTGGACACAAATAACATTATTTTGGATACATAATTATACTGTTCAAAAGTTTCAAAAAACAAATGAAATGATTGAAAACTATTTGTTTGCATTGTAATTAGTATTCGCGGAACTCAAACACTTGAAATTTAGCCCAACCAAAATTTGCACATTATTATGAAATTGTTGCTGACATACAAATTGGTGGAATCTAGTAAAATTATATTCGGACAGAACCGCGTGAGGCTTTAGAGAATTTAATTAACAAAACGTTTTGAAGACGATTAAAAAAGGCTCAATGAAAATCTTTTTGCATGGCATAAAATGCATTTTGAAAAAAACCGATTTTATATGAACTTTTGGACTATGGTTAAATAAATTTTTCAAGCTAAATTAAAATTTTCAGGGCAAAATTGACCTGTAAAAATGTTAGCAATTAGTTTTTGTCTGGTGGATCTTTTAAATCGATTTTTGAAACTCACTCATTCAGTTCTTGTTTTGTTTTCACGCCTAAGCTAAACTAAACCTGTAGCTAAAACACAAAAAAACACTTTTTTTCAAAATTCTTTTCGTAACCTACAAACATACATGGGCAAGTTGGTCCGGAGTGGGGGCTTTAACCCCGAATTAGGGGGGTTAAAATCCGAGAAACGCAAAATGCCCATATCGTTTTTTTTTTCGGAGTGCATTTTACCCATATCGTTTTTCGATTTCAAAGAAAAAATAGGTAAAAAAACGCTAATTTTAGGTCAAAAAGTCCTTTTTATAGCATTTCTGAGCTTTTTATTGTTTACAACATTCATTTTGACCTCAAAACTTAAGTTTGGAGGCAGTTAGAAGTCATTTTAAAGACATTTTTTTTCATTTTTCCAAAATTGGGGGTTAACCTTTTCTTCCCCCCCTACTTCTGCTGAGTGGGGGGTTAACCCCCCTCCCAACTTTCCCGTGCCCATGTATGCCTACAAATATTGTTTTCCCAAATTTTGATTGTAATGTTTAGGATAAAACATTGCATTTATCAGATTATCATTAATGGGTTACTTACTAATATTTTTTTTCATTTTTAATAATTTATTGTTGTCAAAAAAGATTAAACAAGCATTACCTCAATACACGAAGCTTACAGAAATTAACAATTTACAATATTACAATATTAAAAAAATATTTAAATTCTTTAGCATTTTTAGCTACAAAACATAAACTACTAAATCCTTAGTTATGGTAGTTAAAAACGTTGGGGATCGTTGTCTATTGCTAAAAAGGCAATAAAATAAAGTTATTTAAGGGTCCTTACTACATTTTAAAACGTTGAAGATCTTTGTCTATGGTATCGAGTATAAAAATCAACACAAAACAAAAATCTATTTACAAATTTCAGTAAAATACAGGCAATACTAGCAAATTAATAAAATACTTACCAGTAACCAATATAAAAGCGTTTAATAATTTGACGTAAAAACGATAGGTTATCGGCAGAAATTGAAGCACTTTCAAATTAAAACAGTGCAACAATTACTGCAGGAAACCAGCACAAAACGTTAAATGACCAGCCAATGAGTGATTATAAACTTTTAATTATTGTGGGCCATAGAATAACGTTTTAAAAATGGCAAACCATGCTTAATCTTTTTACATTATTACATTGTCTCGTTTGATTTCAATACATATACTAAATAAAAAATGATATAATAATTTTACATAAAAAGTTTTATCATAGCGAAGACTTCACCACATTTATCAATTGAAATTATTTATTTTCATTATTTATTAATAATAAAATTTTAAATCGATTCATTCAGTTCAGTTACTGTATTGTATTGATTTTATTTTTTTATTCCAAATAACAAAATTGAAAATAATATGTAATTTATTTTTTTTCTTTATTCTGAAAATATGACAAATATTTATATAAAAATACTTTAGTTAAAACATTATTTAAATTTTCAAATCAAAAAACAAAACAAAAAGCCCAACAAAAGTGTTCAAAGTCAGGTTTTTTCAGCTTTTTAATCCGATTCTCTCCCCGTCCATGACAAAAAGACGTCCATGTTTAATCTTTGGTTAATCCTTGGTTAATCGCCTTTTATGAGTACGGCTACGCCTTTGTGGCTTCTTTTTTCTGTTTTGTCTTTGGGGGGGCTCCCCCTTTCTTTTTGTGGGGGGAGGGTTCCTTTTAGTTTGTTGTTGTTTGCATGTTTTAATAAAATTCGGGGTTTGTGGCTTTTTTTTGTTTTTGTTCGTTAGAGTTTTTTTTTTTTTTTTTGTTTTTTTTTTAGTTTTGGTTTTTTGTGGGGGCATTTTTGGGGTTTTTGCGGTTTCTGAGTTTTTTTTGAAGATTTCAATTTGTGTGTTTTTGTTTACTTTTATGAAGATTTTTTTTCGTTATTGGACTTTTTTTTTGTTTGCCCTTTATTTTTTTCTTTTTTTTTTGTGGTTTTCTTTTTTTAGAGTTGAGGGAGTTGATTTTTTTTTTTTGGATAATTTTTTGTATGGGGTTTTTGGAGAGGCTGTTTGGGGTGATTCGCGGTGCTGTGTTTTGTTGTCTCCGCGTAATTTTTCCTCGGTATTTTTGTTTTTTTTCTTTTTTTTTCTGTTTGGTTTTCTGTGGATGGGTTTGGTTGTTTGTCTGTCTGACTGTCGGGCCTGGGCTTTTTTTGTGTAGGTGAGATTAATATTAAAGTTGAGCTAATCATATCTGTGTTATTTTTGTCTTTGTGTTTATCTTTGGTGTGCTTTTTTTTTTTTTTTGTTTGTTTAGTTTCTTTTGTTACGTTGGGTTTTTTTAGTTACTGTTATTGGGGGTATGGGTATTTGTAGTGGATGGGTTTGGGTTTTTGTGTTTTTTGGTTTTTTTTTTTTTCTTTTTTTTATCTTTAGGAGCTGTTGTTACTTTATTATTTTTTGTTTGTAATGAGAGAGTCAGTTTGGAGTGGTTGTGTGTTTATTAATTTTTTTTTAAATATTTATTTTTTTTTTCTTTGGTTTGTGTGTAAATTTTTTATATCTCTGCGTTTTTGTGTGATATTTTTTTTTTCGTAAAATTTGAATTATTTTTCCCTTTTCTTCTCTTTTTCTTTTCTTCGGGGGCTCTTTTCGGTGGGGTTTAGTACTTCTGTTTTTGCTTCTTATGTGGTAGAGTTTTTTGTTTTTAGTTAATTTTTTTATTTTCTTTTTTTATTCTAGTTTGGTTCGCGGTCCGGAATTCTTGTCTCCCGCTTTGTACTTTCCTTCTTTTTTCGCAATTTTATTTTTTTTTTGCGTTCTTTATGCTTTTATTGCGGTGTTTGGAAGCGAGTTTCGCCGTCCGTTTCTTTGTTTTTTTTCTTTGTTCTATGGGTTTCTTTTATTCGCTTTTTTTCTAACCTAGCACTAAATCAGCTAACTATCATGTATTGTCTGAATGTGAAATTATGTTTTTTATTTTTTTGTTGGGCTTTTTTAGTATTTTTGCGAATATTTGGAAGGATTTGTAGATGTTGTTTGTTTTTGTTTTTTGTTTTTTTTTGTTTTTTTTTTTTTTTTTTTTTTTTTTTTTTTTTTTTTTTTTTATGTTTTCTATTTTTTATTATTATGAAAAATTTCTAAAATTCCGGACGATTCGAACGATGTGTCAATATATGTGTCAAATCTGTATTTACGGCAAAAATCGCATTTTTGTGTATTTTGATACTAATTCGGGAATCCGCAAAATGTCCGCAGATTGTCCGCAGAATTCGAAATCCCTTTTATTCTTCTTGAACACCACAAACGGGGGACTAATCCGGGTCAGTCGCAATTCCCCAGTAGTCCTATTTCCCCACAAAATTTTTTGCCCTAATTCCCCATAACAAATTCCCAATTCCCCAGAACGTTGTCTCGATTCCCTAGAACGCGGTCTTGATTCCCCAGAACGCGGTCTCGATTCCCCGTAAGGCCGTCTCGATTCACCATAAGGCCGTCTCGATTCCCCAGAACGCGGTCTTGATTCCGATTCCCAGAAGCACATTAAAGTTGGCGTTGCATATTTAGAATTACTGTTTTGTTTTTTTTACTATTTTTAATATAATTTTTTAATTGTTATACTAGGTGGGTGTTTTTGTTTTAAAGTATTTTTCCCAAGTCATTTCTAAATTTTATTGCTAAAAAATTATTTAGGTGCAATACTAAAAAATAAACCATAAGAAATATAACAAGCATAATTATAATAAAAATTGTGCTTATTACAATTAATAAAACATTTAACATTTAACAAGAAAGTTCACAATTAGGGTATCTGACTTAATTTCGGCCAGGCCTTAATTTCGGCCACCAATTTAGGGCGTTATAAAATTGACTTTTTTTTAGAACACAAAAGAACTAGCACAAAAGTAACTGGATGAATGTTGAATAAAGTGTTTTTGCAAAAAATTTTTATTTGTGTTATTCTGCGTTATCAACATTTTCATACAAAAAGTGTTTTTTTTATTTTCTTAATTTTTGCTTTGTGTTTAAACTGCATCAAATTTAGAACGAAGCACTATATAATAATAAAATATCTTCCATTTAAGGCTCAAAATTGTTAATTTTCATGTTTTGATATTTTCTTCAAAATCACTTTGCAATGCGTTTAACTAACTGCGCATTTTAAGATTCCGTTAATTTCGGCCACCTTAAAATTTAGGTGAAAGAACCTGTCGTTTTTTGCTGTTTTCAAATATCATCGTACTACCGTATTTATAAAGAATTTTTTTGCTCGTTTAACTTTTTTGTACGTTTTTTAAGCCAAAAAAAATTCAACAAAATATATAGGTTATTAGAACTTGTTTTTATAAGGTTTTGATATAATTATATTAAGTCTTGCTAATAACTATTAAAGTTTGCAAACGGGAAAAAATTAAGTTATATCTACCAAGAACAATATCTAAAGATAAATTTGCAACCTTTAAAAAATTTTATTGTTCGTTTTGAAAATAGTTTATAGCTAGTTTTTTCTAGGTGGCCGAAGTTAATGGCTCGCGCTTTAATTTCGGCCACTATTAAAAAAAAAATTTAAAACTCTACTGTTCTTTAAGTGTAACAGAAATTTTTAAATTGTGCACTGGAATAACAAATATAGCTATAGTTTGATTTTTAGACCAAAAAAATTTTTTATTGGAAAAATCGGAAAAAACTTACCAAAATATTTAAAAAGGTGGCCGAAATTAAGTCAGTTACCTACAAACTAAATTTTTTGAAACAACTCAGATCATAAGATAAAAAAGCTTCAAAAACCCCAATTTTTGAATATATATATATATATATATATATATATATATATATATATATATATATATATATATATATATATATATATATATATATATATATATATATATATATATATATATATATATATATATATATATATATATATATATATATATATATATATATATATATATATATGAATTTAAATTTTAACCATTCGATTGGTGTGCTTTATAAAAAGAAAAATATTATTCTGGTCGCGCGTCCGGACTTTCTGAAATTGTATGTTCTCGAAACAGCACTTGTTGCTGTAGCAAAAAAATGTTTTTTTTAGAGGGTTGCTGTTTTTGTTTTATAAAGCACGACGCGCGACTACAATAGTTTTCGTTTTATAAAGTGTATCAATCGAATGGTCTGATTGAGTAGAATCTGGTGTTAATTCATTCAGTTTGTTTTTCTCAGAGCACAAAAAATTTAACTCATTTAAGGAGCACTGTCAGGCAAGCACTAAAAGACACCTACCACACCTACTACACCTACTACACCGACCGACCTAAGCAACCTAAGCAAAACCTCAAAATCAAACAAAACATTAAATTTAGCTTGATTTTAAAGTTTTGCTTAGGTTGCTTAGGGAAATTTTTAGTAACAAGAGGACTTTCACCCATCGGTCGGTCCGTCGGTGTAGTAGGTGTAGTAGGTGTGGTAGGTGTCTTTTAGTGCTTGCCCACTGTCACAAAGTCTCAAATCAAATTCCTATATCGCCTGAAACACATTATTCTTTAAACACTGAACCGATCGAGCTGAAATTTAAAAATGTCGTAGCATTGTAGTCGCAGTCGGATTCGGGCGATATAGGAGTTTGATTTTTGACAGTGCTGTTTTAAAGCATTTTATAATCCAAAAAAATAGTGTGCTCAATTTTATTTAGTGTTTTTAATTTCTTTCTAATAAAAGAAAATTATTTAGAACGCACGTGGACACGGACAGACAGACTGAGAGGCGGCTAAATCAGATTAAACATTCATTTTTATTTATTTTTGACATTATTTTAGTGGTTTCATTGGATTATTGTAGACAATAACAATTTTTCTAAGAAAAATGAATGTCAAAAAATTGAATCAGCAGGTCAAATTACTTTAGTAAAAAATAATTGGAAAAAATCTGCCGTCAAAATCTAACCGGTGTTCCATCTAAAAAAAATTTTTTTTGTGTTTTAATAAATTTCACCCGGTTTTCTGTTTTTGTTTGAAGCTTAAATCTTAAGCTTAATCCCTCTTACGGTGATTCTTGCTGCAGTCTTAATTTAACCTTAACTAACTCTAAGACAGCTTATTGATGTTTTCTTTAGCGCCAATATCAACCATAAATTCTTTTCTTTGATTTTTCATTCGGGAACCACAAAAAAGAGTCTACCCTATGGAGGAAAGCACCACACTTTCACAATAGCCCCATTTTACTCCCAAATACGTCAAACATAGCTTTGAGGAGTTTTCTAGGGTGCTGTTTTTAAATATAAATTTATTTTGTTGATTTTACATTTGAGAACCTCAAAAAAGGGTTTACCTTATTTAACAACACTTCAAAGTTCTTGTATATGTAGACCATTAAATATGACTACACTTTTACGGTTCCCGGAAATTTCGTTTTTTACATTATGTCTTTCAACATCTCGTCTTGTACAACTCGTCTTTGAAAACTCGTCTTTTGATTTCGAATTTGTAAACGTATTTTTCAAAAGACCAGTTTTCCGTATTTCGCGACTAAAACGATGGACTAAAAGACTTTTTTCCTAAGCCTAAGAAAAAACCTAAACTCAAGCAAAATTATACCATGATAAACTTTTATTGACTGATTTGTTTTTAAAAACTAAAAATCTCAGTCTAAGCGAAACCTAAAAATCAAGCAAAACTTTATCAAGGTAAATTTGTATTTAACGGTGTGCTTTTTTAATTAAAGAGTGAAAACCTATTTTGTTACAAAGCCTAAACGAAACCTAAAAATCAAGCAAAACTTTATCGTTTGGGCAAAAACTCCCCATAAAAAAGCTTTTACAAAATCCCATTCAAAAGACGAGTTTTCCGAAGACGAGATGGTTGAGCTTTCCGAAGACGAGATGTAGAAGACGAGATGTTGAAAGATGTACATGTACATGAAAGACGAGATGTACTTGTAGAAGACCAAATTTCCGGACACCCACTTTTACATTTGCCTAAGTAGGTTTTGAATACAAAAATTTAACAAGTTTGGGGAACAGATAAATGGAATATAAAATTTTGTTTCAATATTTAATTAAATTTGTTTTTAGTAATGCTCTTGGCATGATATTCGGCTACACTGGCAATTTATTCAAAAAATTAAATAAGTCTAATTGATTTGAACAACATAACATAATTAAAAATAAAAATTACATTTCCAATGCACAAAGCAATTCATTAATTACGTTAAAATAATTAATATATTTTTTAAAAGACACCATAAAAAAATTTCCAAATTGTATTTTTAATTTGACGCTGCACCGCACTGTCCAAACAAGTCCCATTTAACGTTTAACGAAATTCGTGCGTTGTCCATGCTAAATGTACCCGCAAGTCAGTCAAGCGGAGTAGCTCCGACCAAGCAATCGAGTGAAACTTTGTCAAGTGAAACAGAGTTTGCCTTTTGAGCCCGTATATTTCGCAAACACTAAATTCCACCGAATCCGACTCCGACTCCGTCCAAAATGGTGTCAGGAAATTTCGTCTTTTACATCTCGTCTTTCAACATCTCGTCTTCTACAACTCGTCTTCGGAAAACTCGTTATTTGGATGCGATTTTGTAAACGTACTTTCAAAAATGCGAGTTTCTACCCCAATGATAAAAGTTTCTTTGGTTCTTGGGTTTTGCTTAGGCTTAGGAAAAAAATTAGGTTTTTACTCTTCAGTTCAAAAAACATCATTAAATACAAATTTACCATGATAAAGTTTTGCTTGATTTTTAGGTTTTGCTTAGGCTTAGATTCTCAGTTTTTTGAATAAATCATTTAATAAAAGTTTATCGTGATAAGAAATTTGCTTGATTTTTAGCTTTTGCTTTGGGTTAGGTAAAAAAAGTTTTTAATACATTGTTATAGTCAAAAAATAGAAGGAATTTGTCTTTTGAAAAGTGCGTTTACAAAATCGCATCCAAAAGACGAGTTTTCCGAAGACGAGATGTTTAAAACAATACTCCACTTACACAGCATTACAAACACTCTACACTCACATAGCAGCAGGTTTTAACAAACCAAAACCACCACACCGCACAGTTGTCGTAGCTCTGGACATGTCCAAAGTTTTCGACACTGTCAATCACCACACACTCATACACAAACTCGCACAAACACAAGTACCAACAACAATCACAAAATTCATAAACAACTACATCAAAGGCCGCAAAGCATACACCACATACAACAACTACAAATCAAAACAAAAACTCATCAAAACAGGAGTCCCACAAGGATCCTGTCTATCACCCACATTATTCAACATCTACACCGCAGACATACCAACACCACCACCAAACGTACACATCATAACATATGCAGACGACATCACAATATATGCATCACACCCAAACCACCACCTAGCTCAACAACAAATACAACCATACCTACACGCAATACAAGCATGGACAGACAACAACCAACTAACATTAAATGCAAGCAAAACAACATCCACACTATTCACACCAGACCCTGCAGAGTACAACACACAATTATCACTACAAATAAACAACACAACACTCATTACAACCAAAAACCCAAAAATCTTGGGGCTCACATTCGACCCCAAGCTTACATTCAACACACACATCGCAAACACACACAGCAAAGCACGCAAAACACTCAAAATCATAAACGCACTCACAGCAACAACGTGGGGTAAACCAAAAGAAACACTCTTACACACATACAAGGCAATCACTCGACCAATAATCGAGTATGCCAGCACAGTCTGGGGCCCCACTACATCACACACACAAATCAGCAAATTACAAACAATACAAAACACAGCTCTCAGGGTCGCAACAGGGCCCACCACAGACACAAACACACACATCATACACACAGAGGCTAAAGTCCTCCCAATAGCAACACACATCCAACTCCACGCAAAACAAGCAAAATTGGCGGCCATGTACACAAACAACCCACTTAATTATTTAACACAACAACCTGCACCCAGCAGGCTCAAAAAGCAAACAATATTTCACAACAACAACTACACAACAAACATACCTACAGACATACACAACAAAACTTACAAAGCACTAAAACAACAAATCCACACAAACACAGTCACAAACCACATAAATAACACTCCAATAAACCCTATACTTCAAACAAAAGCACCAGCAATAAGCAACGAGGAAGAAAATCTTCCTCGCGGGGTCAGGAGAACCCTCGCCCAACTCAGGGCAGGGAAATCTCCTTTCCTCTACTCCTACCTACACAAAATCAATCCAACACAACACACATCACCAAACTGCCCGCTATGCAAAACACAAACACACACAACACAACACCTTTTTACATGCACACACATCAATACGACACTGGGACCAGAGGACCTTTGGGCAAACCCCGTAGCGGTTGCTGAGCTCCTCCGGGAGTGGGAAGAGGGGGTGAGCAAGGCGAGAGGCGTGCCGGACGGACCTACCCAAGGTTGATAGAAACCCTGGAAACTGGCAAACTCTACTACGAGATGTTTAAAAGATGAGTTTTCCGAAGACGAGTTGTTGAAAGACGTATTGTAAAAGAGGAAATTTCCGGGAACCGCGTCCAAAATCTACCCTAACTTACAGTAGTTTTTAATATTATGCAAATTTTTACCTTGTTGACTCAAGTACGCAATTTTCGTGCAATATATCATAGAAATTAGTGAGATTTTGATTAGTAAAACGTTTAAAAACTTTTTAATAGTATTTTTAAAAGCCTTTTGGTGTCCGAAAAGAATATTTTTGACATAATATCTTCCAAAATAAATATTTTTTCTTTAGGCAGTAAATTATTCGGCGTTTCAACAGCTTTTAAGGTTTTTTTGACTTTTATCTTGATTTTCAGGTTTCGCTTAGGCTTAGGAAAAAAAAGTTTTTTTTTATCTTAAAATTTATTCCGTAAAAATTTTCTAACATAAAATATCTTTTATATTTATTATAACAAATGTTTTAAGTTAAAAACCAAAAACCGTGAATCTTAACCCTTAGCTATACCTTGAATTCACATAAAAATCTTTACTCAAATAAATCCAAACAAGAATCTAAACCATGCTCTTACACTAAAATAATAATAGAAAGTTTGTAAGTTTCTGGAGAATAATTAATTATATTCCATTTTATATTTATTAATTTTATGGTTTTTAAGCCTAAAGGTAAACCCAACGTGGCTGCAACAGTTGTTCGCTGGACTAAAAAATGCCCCCCATTAAGTAACCACTCAAATCACGAGAATCTGACGTCCTTTTATCAGCCAATAAAATTCGATGAAATGGCATATTTAATTGGCTGATAAAGTGATGTAAGATTCTCGTAATTTGAGTTGTTACTTAATGTGAGGCATTTTTTAATCCAACGAACAACTGTTGCAGACACGTTGGGTTTACCTTTAGTTTATTTTTATGGTGTAATTCATTAAAAAATTATTAATTTTTAAAAAAATTGCATGTAGAAAAAGCTAAATTAATTAAAAAAACATTCAAATTTGCTTATTTTGTACGAATTTTTGTTGATTCCGCCTAACCTGCACATCAATATATAATTTGCAGAAAGTTAAGGCGGAGTCGGAGTCGGAGTCGGAGTCGGTGGAATTTAGTGTTTGCCGTATATTTTCAGTCGTGCGCACAAAAAACGGCAAACTGTAAATTCCACCAACACCGACACTGACACCGACACCGACCAAAATCTACCGTGATCTACCGTAATTTTTAATATTATGCAAATTTTAACCTAAGCCAAAGCCCAACCTGCACATCAATATATAATTTGCGTAAATTTGAGGCGGTGTCGGTGTCGGTATCGGTGGAATTTACAGTTTGCCCAAAAAACACTGTTTTTTGCGCCTATCGCAAATTGAAGCACAATATTGGTATATAAATAATTGATCGATTTTTTGGAAAAAATATTATAAAACATTACTCTACGATAATTAAATAGTTTATTTTTGTTTTTTATTACGAAAATATTTACCTTTTCAAGCCTTAAAGGCTAAACTATCAATAAACTATCGATTACAAAATTTGATTTGATTTTGAAAACTAATAAAAAAGAAAATCAGCATTCTTCAAGTATAACCCATTTAAGTGGTCACCGGTAAGAAAATACAAGATGGACTACTTTAAACATGGAAGAACTACTTTTTTAAAACCGTTATTTTTTAAAAACAACCCAATAAATTAAAATTATTTTTTCAATAAATCTTAGACAAAGTGATAAATTTAAAAAAAATTATCATGATAAAACTCATAAACAACCTGAATCCTGGACTATAGGCCTTAGTTTTCCTAAGCAACCTAAGCAAAACCTGAAAATCAAGCAAACCTTAAATTTAGCTTGATTTTAAGGTTTTGCTTAGATTGCTTAGGGAAATTAAGGTCTAAAGTCCACGATAAATGTTATTTTTGAGTTTTATCACGATAATTTACTTGAAAAATATCAGTTTTAAACAATCCATCTTAAATGGGTTATACTTGAAGAATGCCAGAAAATCTACTTCATTTTACATAATACTTTGTTATCATATGCATAAATTTTAGTTAAAAACACTGTCTTTATTGAAAATTTGTTTGTTTTTTTTTAAATAATAAATATTCTTATTGAAAAAATAACTTGATGTTTGAGAAAAATTGTTTATCTGAAGTATAAACGTATGTATTTAGTATAATCATAGATAGTCTGTATAATCATACGCTAGGGGGATCCACATCCGGGTGGAAGTCAAAAATTTTTGTTTTTAGATCTAAACCTATTTAGGCCTAAAAAGTGTATTTAAACACTGTTTTTAACTAAAAAAAAAAACATGTTTTTGAGAGTAAAAAAATATACTTCTAAATTGGTCGGGAGGGGAGGGAGGGGGTCAGCCTTGCTAGGGGGGGGGGGTCAGGCCGAACCGTTCTCGACATATGGGGGTAGGGGGGCCTGGATTTTTACTCGGGCGGGTCCAAAATTTTGTCTCTAGGGGGTGTACCCCTCTGTCCCTCCCTCAAAACATCTATGAGTAGAGTATAATGTTTTTTGTACATATAATCAAATAAATAATTCCAAAAAAAAACACAAAAAAATCAATCGTAAAAAATTGGATTTTAAATGTCAATCGTGGAAAAAAATATTAATTAACTTATTTTGTGTACAACTATTTGAATTGGAATAAAACCAACTTTCCAACAAATATGCAAAAACTATGATTGAAACTTATAGGGAGGATTGTTTATTGTTTCAAAAATAATAATTCGCCTTTTACATTTCCATAATTCGATTCTGATTTTTTAAATATTCCTATTAAACTTAAACACGTTTAACCTGATTCGGTTTAACCCGTTCCCGTGATGATGTTTTCCTCGTTTACAACAGTGAAACCTTCGTAACACCGCGGCTAAACCTGCGTTTCACGATTGTGATATTTTAGTCTAACTATTGCGATATGTAAACTTCACCGCGGTAAACTCCCCGTATCACCTAAGTCGTACCTTTGGGTAAATGAGATTTTAAAATCTAGGAGAGGGGTCTTAGGGAGTGGACCCCCTGGCTTTCTAGGGAGTGAGTGGACCCAGGGTGGAAAATTTTGAAACCTAGAGTGGGGTCAGGGTGGGGTACAATGTCCAAAGCAAAATACTTTTAAACCATTAAAAGTTTAATAATTGTTTTTTATAAAATAATATTAAATTTTCCGAGGTTATTCATTTTCCGGCTTAAAACGTAGTTGTTTTCCTAATATACAGACTAATATACAATAGAATATAAATTTTAAAAATTTACTCTGTTTTCATTTGTTCTCTGTTTATTTTCTAATAAAGAATATTTTTTGCATTATTTATAGCTATACCGCTATACAACGAAGTGGTGGTGTTCGTGTTAAAAATGGCGTTACAATTGTGTTTTTTTGGAAGAATTAAAAAGTACAGAAGTGCTAATTATACTTGTGGCGCGATATTAATTCACGCCCCATATCAATGAAAAACTGTTTTTAAGTAATATCATTGAAAAATTTCTAGGTTAATCTGTATATGCGATAACTCAGGTATTCCGGTGTATCTTCGATGGTTTCATTACTTTAATACTAAGGCTTATAAGATATGGCAGCTTTAAACTTTAGCAAAATGCTAATTCAGCTCTTGAACCAGCGTTTAATGATATGCAGCATTTTTGCATATGTTCAAAGTAAATGGTGATAAGCTAATAAATAAAAATTGTTACAATTTTATAAAATCTAGAAATCACTAAAATATAAATGGTTTTCAGTTTCCAACATCGTCATCCATAGCACAAAATCAAGTTTTAAAGATAAAAAGACCCATAATCAAACAGTAAAACAAAGATAACACTGTAGTTTGTGTGTAAATTTTAATAATTTTTGAATTTTTTTTTAAAATTAATTTTATAGGTAATTATGATTGTTTTCCAATTGAGGAGGCGCACCTCTAGAAAATTTAACTCTTTAAATTTTATTTTTTCACTGGTCTCACCAAGTGTTTTTTATACAAATTATTATTTTAATTCAATGTTTTAATTGTGTATAATAATTTTATAATTCCAAATCAACTTTAGAAATTAAGTAATTTTTTTCATACTAATATTGTATCTATAAAAACTTTTTTAGCAACAGAGTTATTGACGACTGAAATTCACTACATCATGAAGTAGTAACGTCTAAAAGCTGGTTAATAGTTGTGACAAAACGTCCTTTGGACAAAGTCCAAAGGACAATTTCAGAAAAGCTGAAACGTCTTTTGGACAAGCCAAAACGTCCTTTGGAATTTTTTCTTTTGACAAACTATAAATAATACTTGAAAATTGATGTCCAAAGGACATAATCCAAAGGTAAAAGCCCAAAGGACAAACAATTATGAACACGTTGTCCTTTGGACAAAGTCCAAAAGACGTTTTTACTTTGTATTTGTCCTTTGGACAAATACAGAGACCCAAAGGACTTTTGTTTTTTGGTCTTTGTCCAAAGGACGTTTTGTCATAACTATGAACCAGCCTTTAATCAATAAAAATGTTCCGTAAAGCCATATGCATTTTTTTTGAATTTTATAGAAATGTTACTTACTTTTAATGCAGATATTTTTGATTGTATCATTAGAATTTTTTTGATATTGCAATATATTTAAATTTTATATTGCCATTAGTGTTAATTGTATTTAACCTGTGCAATAAACTAATTCATTTCGATTCAATTTAATTGTGCGTCAGTGTGCGATAGGCGCCAGAACCGTGTTTTACGTAAGCGAGACTGAAAATATACAGGCTTAAAATTCGTTCGCGGAAATTCGTGCGCGCACGAATTTCGTACGCTACCTTTATATACGTACAACGATTTCCGCGGAAAACTTTATTTTTTATTTATCAACAGAATTTCCTTAGCATTATTTCCGCTGGAATATTATTTCCGCGGAAAAAATTTCCGCGAGGGAATTTTTTCCGCGTTTTTCCGTTTCTCTTGTATAGCTGCGAACACAGTTATTTTTGTCCTAAATTTTTATTATTATTATTTTTTTGCAAACAGAATAAATAAATAAATGTTTTTTATATTAAACATTTGCACGGAATTTTTGATTTTCTTTGTAAACGTTTTTTAAATGTTTATTTTTAAACTAGGAATAACAAGAAATACCTCCGCGAATTGAGCCTAATCCTACGTTTTCCTAAGCCTAAACAAAACCTATAAATCAAGCGAAACTTTTATTGATAAACTATTATCAATAAAAGTTATTGATAAACTTTCGAATGATTCTTAAATTCCGCTTAAGGACTTAGAAACACCTAGGGTTAGGCTTACGAAAAATCTGCACGGAGGTATTTCCTGTTAGCCGATATTGGACGTAATATTTTGGCCATATGCAAAAATATTAATTAATTCTTTTGATGTAAGTAAACGTGTACAATTTTGAAAACTACAAAATTCGTTACAATCCACTTTTTTAATTTTTAAATATATTTAGCTATTATTTAATGCATAATAAAATTAAATAAACATTAAAAAGTTGAACATGCACTAAATGTGTATTTTTGTTGGATATATTTCGTTGGCCTAAACAATAAAAAAGGTATAAAAAATAATTTGTAAATAAATTTAACGCCACAATAAATCTGCGAAACTTTGAATTATTTTGATTTTATTTCGTTAGAAGAAAAGTATATTTAGAAGTTTTTTAAAGATGGGAAACTGATGACAGTTTTTTTAAGCTGTTATATTTTCAAAAAATTGCCGCAGCATGTCAAAATTTTCTAAAATTGCTTTTTATTTAAAATTTTTGAGCCCGAAACCCGAAATATAAAGTAGAAAAAAATTCTTTCGCGGAAATTTTTTTCGCGGAAATAATCTTCCAAATGCTGAAGAAATTAATTTTCTGTGTATACCTGTTTTTAACTATTTTTGACTGTTCACTGCGATGAATAAATTTTCGCAATTGTTACGCCTTACTTTGACCAGAGTTTACCATGCAACTTGAACCTGTTTGACCTCACTGAATTAACTCGATGGTTTGAAATTCCACTAAATTAAAACTTAAAAATTGGTTACCTAAGCTTCCTTTCTGAAAACTTACGTTAAAATTTTGCAACTATTCACAGATCTAAATTCTTTAGGATACCCGTCTTTAATTTATAAATTTCAGGTAATGCAACAACAACAACAACCCGTCTTTAGATATATAGACATAGATAATATAGCAAAATCAAATCGAGTTGATCCTAATGATTTATGCAATATTCATTTGACTATTTACGTTCTTATATTCGCAAAAAAACGATAAATATTCCGAAGAAGATATCCTTAAAAAATGAACTTTTTGAAACCGAGATGTTGAAGACGCGATGTTTATCTTACTGTTTTCCAAGCCTAAGCAAACACTAAAACACGGCAAAACTTCATTATGATAAACTTTAATTCAATAATGTGTTCCTGAAAATTCAAAACATTGAGTTTTATAAGCCTAAGTGAAATCCAAAAATCAAGCAAAACTTCCTGATTTTCATTACAAGTGGAAGAAGGCCCCGAAGCTAGTGTTATGTCTCTAGCGACATGATCGTTTTCAGACACTTGTTGAGCTTCTGGCCTATTTTCGGTGAAAGAGTGGCTGGAGTGGCCGCTCAGTATAGTAAAATTAAACTTGCTAAATTTTCCTGCGGTTCATAAGCGTGAAAGTGATCAGCTATACGCTTTGACTTTACTTTGCAAAAATGATATGAGAGTGTTTTTCACTTTTAATAAAAAGTTTGCTTGCGGCTCGTTATGATTTAAGTGGAAGAAGGTACCGAATCTAGTGTTATGTCTCTAGTGACATAATCACTTTTAAAAGATTGTTGAGCTTCTGGCCTATTTTCGGAGGTAGAGTGGCAAAGTGGTAAAGCAAGTAAAAACAATAAAATTATTAACAGTACCTTTCTACGTAGGGTAACTGACTTATTTTCGGCCACCTTTTTTTATTTTTTTGAATAAGTTTTTTCTGGCTTTTTCAATCAAGCCAAAATTTGGCCTAAAAATCAAACAATAGCTATATTTGTTATTCCAGTGCAAAATTTGAATATTTTTGTTACACCTAAAAATCAGTGAAGGTTTAAACTTTTTTTAAAGTGGCCGAAGTTAAGGCGCGTGCCATTTATTTCGGCCACCTACAGAAAACTGGCCATAACTATTGCTTAAACGAAAAATAAAAATTTCTAAAGGTTGCAAAATTACTCTTAGGTATTGTTCTTGGTACATATAACTTAATTTTTCCCGTTTGGGAACTTTAATAGTTATTAGCAAGACTTTAAATAATTATGTCAAAACCTTAAAAAAACAAGTTTTAATAACTTGTATTTTTTGTTCAATTTTTATTTTTGGCTTAAAAACGTCAAAACAAAGTCAAATGAGCAAAAAATTCTTTATAAATACGGTAGTACAATGATATTTAAAAACAGCAAAAAACGGCAGGTTCTTTCACCTAAATTTTAAGGTGGCCGAAATTAACGGAGTCTTAAAATGCGCAGTTAGTTAGCGCAGTTAGTTAGTTAGCGCAATGCAAAATGATTTTAAAGAAATTATCAAAACATGAAAATTAACAACTTTGAGCCTTAAATAGAAGACATTTTAAGGTTATATATTGCTTTGTTTATAAATTTGATGCAGTTTAAACAAAAAAACAAAAAATTAAGAAAATCACAAAAAGTTCACTTTTTGTATGAAAATGTTGATAATTTAGAATAACAAAAATAAAAAACTTTAGCAAAACCACTTTATTCAACATTAATCCCGTTACTTTTATGCTAGTTCTTTTGTGTTTTAAAAATAAGCCATTTTTCTAACACCCTAAATTGGTGGCAGAAATTAAGGCGTGGCCGAAAATAAGTCAGTTACCCTAATTATTTAAAAAAGTTCATTCATAATTGTTTTAAAAAAGCATAAAGATACTTTTAAATTTTCTACAATTTTTGAAATGAAACATACCCCACGTTGTTATTGCCAAAAAATGAGTGTTTATGTTTGTGGCACGTATGAAGACGTGAATATGCCCTTTATAAAAAATTGGGATGTATTTTCAAGTGTCGGATATCATTTACCACTTCCGTGAGAAATCAAATAAATTATATTTTTTGGATGCCCGCTGGCCCACTTACCCTGATTAATTTCTTAGTGCCCCCTAGGCCGCCCACCAAACTTTGTTTAACGCCATGATATTTCTGCTCTCTTCCTTTCTCATATTAAAAAGCATGACGAAATGAAGGTTATAAATTTAATTAAAACTGTATTTTTTAAACGCAATGTTATAACGTTTCAAAACATAAAAAAACTTTCAAAAGTAAAAAAAATAACAAAAATTTTTTATAACGTAATGTATGAGGCAGTTTCATCAGTATTTTTCTTTATTTAAAAAAAAGGGTTTTAATTTTAAAAATTGAAAAAAACCCAAAAATTAACTTCATTAGTTTCAGTCAAATTAAAACTATTTACGGATGATTCTGTGTTTATTACGATTGTTTTGTTTGAATACAAATTTTCAAATATTTGAACGGATCCTTGTAAAAAATGAATTGCAATATAGCTATACAGTTAAGTTAAGTTGGTTAAGTCGCGAACGCATTTACAGTATCTATACTAGCCTTGAAAAATGCTCTAAGAAGAAGGAAAAAGGGGCGATATTTCCCCGGGCGTATGTTTAGACAGAAAAGATGTGGACTAGTCTGAGATGGACATTATGTGGACTATAGAAAATTTGCATTTGGTTTGGCCAGCTGCTCACTAAATAAAAATTTCTACCATATGATAATGATTTGTTTATACATTGATCTAATCACACAGCACTGTTGCATTTTTTTTGTTTAATGAAATGTCAATTGAAAAAATTGTACTCACAGCAATCTTTGACAAGCGCGAAATCGCCACTTTTTCAATTTGAAGGTTATATTTGTATGTGTAAGAAACAACTATAAATTTAAAAAAGTGGCGAATTCGCGCTTGTCAAAGATTGCTGTGTGTATAATTGACATTTTATCAAACAAAAAAAATGCAACAGTGCTGTGTGATTAGATCAATGTATAAACAAATCATTATCATATGTAGTGATCGACCGGGGCAGAATTTTTGCTGATGACGCTAACACTGTTAAAAATTGGTGCACCCAAAAATAGAAGAAAATGGCGGGTTTTCAGTATTAAACTCGCACAAGAGTGCTAGTTTCAAGCAAAATATTTTATTTAAAAATTAGTATTATTCTTATTTAGCATTATGCGAAAACTTTTTTTCAAATTAAATATAAACAGTTCATTATTAACTTTTTGTTTTAAAAATTCACGTTTGGTGTCTTTTGGCTGGATACAAAATATTGGGTTCAAAAAAATTGTACTGACTCCGCAGGTTTTTTTTAAATTTTATGAATACTATTGTGTAGATTTACAATAAACTTAGAAATTCTAAAATAAACACTAGACATCAGCTTGAATTTTTTTAACGTAACAAAATTTAAAAACAATTTCCAATATTCACCTAAAAATAAACGCAAGAATATATAATCGAAGCAAATAGGTATGTCCAGTTGTACAATAAACCGTTCTAATCAACTCACACATGATCGAATTTAAATAATCAAATTTAATCATCATTTTCTGCTAATTTTTTGCACAAAGCGATTTAGTAAAATAGTCTTAGAAAAAACGAGTTTTTTGGTGTACGAAATATTGCTGTGCGAGAAAAGTTTTATTGAGTGCACAGAAAATAGCTTGCGCGTGAAAAGTCACAAGTGCAACATTTCTTGTAAAATTTAGGTAAAAAATTCCCTGTCTAGCCGAAAATTCTCTTGTTTTATATATTTTTGATATTAGCAATGATATTAAAATAACTCCAATATATGCAAAATACGTCTTGTGATTATGGAGGCAAATAAAACCTAGCTGACCTCAATGATTTGCAGTATTGAATCGACTATTTAACATTGAAATCATATAAAACTTTCAGTAAAAACGGTTTTATATTTAAGATTAAATACCATATTTTAACAATTATTTATCAAATTGCACAATTTGGAACAAAAATACAATTTTTTAAAGCGTGAAAGTTGACTAATTTATGTATATTTTTTGAAAAGCAGGAATTAAAAAAAATTATGCGTTCCAATTCGTAAAATTTTATAACCGCACAATTTTAATTGATCCGTTTACGTCTTTTATACAAACTTACTAGAGGTCAGCCAGATATAATTCAACCATAGATATCTACTTCAAACTCTCATCTTGTAAATAAAATCTACAAACGGTTTTAATACTCAAGATATCTTTAAATTTTTAGAATAAGCATTCGTGATTAAAATAAGGAATCTTAATAAAAAAAAACGCTTTAGAAAATCTTAATATAGCATAATAAACAATAAATATCCTAATATTAAAACAATTAAATTAGCTCTGTAGATAAAATCTTGTATAGTATTTCACTGTCAAAAATGTTTAGAAGCGCTTTAAAATTTGCATTCTTAGGGGTCCTTACCCCGGTTTGCCCCGGCTCATTTGACAGCTAAATTACCGGGACCGGGGCCGGGGCCGGGGTAGAAAGAATTGCGTTTGCCGGGGCCGGGGCCGGGGCCGGGGCCGGGGCCCCGGTCGATCAATAATGATATGGTAGAAATTTTTATTTAATGAGCAGCTGGCCAAACCAAATGCAAATTTTCTATAGTCCACATAATGTCCATCTCGGACTAGTCCACATCTTTTCTGTCTAAACATACGCTCGGGGAAAAATCGCCCTTTTTTCCTGCTCTATTCTTAGAGCATTTTTCAAGGCTAGTCTACCACTTTTTTTGAATTAAATTTAAAAATAGCCTAATAAACTATAGTTTTACCAGCGCAATCACATATGTTTATGATATAAAATCACATATCCGTTGCCGAGATATACTTTTTTAAATAAAAAATAATAATAAGATGATGATGAATTTAAATTACAAAATTTACCCACGTTGTTTAATTATAGTTAGTGCGGTGCAGTGGCGCTCCAGACAAAGTTTACCTACGTTCTTTAAAATATAGTTGGCGCGATGCCGTGTGCCAATGATTGCAATTATGATTCTAAAGTAAAAATAATAAGAAGAAGAAGACGATGAACATGAATTACAAAACTTACTCACGTTCTCTAAGTATAGTTGGCGCGGTACGGTGGGTTAAATTGCAGTGTGTCACCCCCGCATCACCAATGATTACCTACCGGCGCGTGGCGCTCCCGCACCACCGACGCTTATTATTATTTTTTAATAAATAAAACTTTGAATTAATTCTGTCATCAGTAATGCAAGAATTAAAAAAAGTACTCTGTTGTTTTCGCCGATTTCCGCGCGGTTGAAGCAGATGACGCTGGGAACTGGTTCCGTTTCTGCCACCAATTAAAAGCGGTCTGCTATTTTTGTGCGGTTTTTATGAGGGGATGTTGGTTGTCTGCTCTCTACAATCCTTATTGTTGCCAAAAGGCTGTTATTGTGCGGTTGGGAGTTTTTATTTGTCTATTTTTCAAATTTTTTTTGATCAATAAATCGATAACAAGGACCTAAATCAAAAAAGTGCTTCCTAAGAAAGTTGCGCAATTCCTTCTTCTTTCTTATGAGCCCATGTTTATTTTTGATCAATCAGAAACGAATGAGGAATATCGCTTTTAAGGATGGAGCGTTGGAATAGTAATAATAATAATAATAATAATAATAATAATAATAATAATAATAATAATAATAATAATAATAATAATAATAATAATAATAATAATAATAATAAGAAGAAGAAGAAGAAGAAGAAGAAGAAGAAGAAGGTTCTGAATTTCAAAATTTTCGCACGTTCTCTAATAATGGTTGGCGCGGCGCCACGGGGCTAAATCGCCCCCTGGCGCTCCCGTGCCACCCATGATAACACCGGATTTAACTTGAGAGGGAAACTTAAAATTGAATTAATTTTTTTTGTTCTGAAATCGCTTAAAATTATAAGTAAGAGATTTTTATGGACGGAGAGTAACAATATCGTGTTAAAATTAAAGCAGAAGTTTTTTACGTACATAAAGGAACATTCTGATTAACAATATTTTTTTTTTTCACCAAAATAGCTCAAAATATGTGTTCTAGAGTGTGAATTTTTGGGAATTTTAATTTTAATCTGAATTTTCTAATTAAAAGTACTAGTTCTAAAAAACATCGTTCGAAACAAGCGCATATAAATGATAGACAATTAATTTTTAAAACATAGTCTGAATCTGAAAACATATTATTTAGAGTGTTTGGTGGTGTAGATTAAAACAAACTTTAATATAAATTATTATAATTTACTAGAGTTACGCATTAATTTTTATCATTTTTATGAAATAAATTCAAATCGAACCGAAACATACCTGTAGAACAGTTACATTTAAGCCGTGTGGTTAATCCGAGCTATTTATTGAAAAAATTGCCCAATAAAGCTTTAAAGTTACAAAATATGCCTTTAAAGAAAGCATCTACTTCCCACTTTACTTTGATACTTTGACTGTTAAGATTGGTGTGGTATTCAGGGAATTACGTTTCCTGTACAAAAAACCTCCAATTTTTTCGCAAAAAAACATGAAGTGTAGGCAAAAAAGGTCGGGAAAACTTAATCCCGATTTCGACCGAGGGTTTAACACCAAAAAATTATTGTTCGCGCAGAAAAAAGTATAATTCTGCTGTATTTGTACTATTTTCTTATTAAAAATGATCTAATAAAACATTCTAAATAACTTTATTAAACATATAATTCCTCGCAAAGTTATAAAGACAAAAAAAAACCAAAAAGTTCGAACCCTTTCTGTTTTAATCCTTATATGGTTAATGTTTGTAAACTTAATTTTGGTTTGAAAACTTTGTTTTAATTAGAAAAACAAAAACAATTGTTTTAATTTTTTTATAACCCTTAGCAAAACCTTAAAATAAAATTTAAAACTTAAATAACTCGTATTCTGAAAACTGACAAAAAGCATAGACTATTTTATTAACGTTTAATGCTATCCTACGTTTTCAAGAAAATGATTTTTCACAAATAAGCACGGTCTTGGAATAAACAGTTTTTAAACCGCATATTTTTTACATTTGGTAAAAAATCAATTGAAACTGTGATGTTTAGTGTTGTAAAAAGTTACTTTTACTTTTACTTTGGATTACTTTTACTTTTACTCGACTTTTGAAATTTCAATTACTTTTAAGGCTGGTTCATACTTATGACAAAACGTCCTTTAGACTTTGTCCAAAGCACAATTTTTTAAATTTTTTTATAACTCTTAGCAAAACCTTAAAATAAAACTTAAAACTTAAATAACCCGTACTCTGAAAACTGACAGAAAGCATAGACTATTTTATTAACGTTTAATGCTATCCTACGTTTTTAAGAATAGGATTTTTTACAAATAAGTAGTGATAAAAGTAATCCAGGATTTTTTTATCTAGTCTAGTCTAGTCTAGTACTAGTTACTTCAAACGTTAACTAGTATAATACTAGTTAAAGACCAAAATTTTGCGTAGTCCTAGTCCTATAGCTAAAGTCTTCCAGGATGAAATTAAGGGCGTAACCGCTCTCCGCTAAGAAGAAATAAACAATAAACCCGGGAGCGAGAAAAATTAAAAAAAACAGTCTTTATTTTATATGTAACCAATTATTATTTAGTTGGATCATGTGTTTCGGTGCACGTGATATTTTTTCAAAAAACGAGTGGTTACTTTACCACTCATCTATTTTCACCCTGATAGATTTTACCTTTAGTACTAGTTTGTTTTTGATTTGTTAATTAGTCTCGCAGAAATCAAAGCTAGTCCTAAACTAGTCTATTTAGTTTTTTAACAAAACGTGCCTTATTTATTGTTTTAAACTCAAAAACAAACGTTTTAAGGTGATTTTATTTGAAAAAACTACTACAGAACTTGCTAAGCATTTTTTACACTTTGTACAAAGAAAACTGAGCATTATCGAGGCTTTTTTCTAACAAAAACGGTTTTATATTTCGACTGCTGTATGAAAAAAATTAATTTGTTATGACCGAACGTTTTCTTATCGGGTGTTTTCCACAATAAACAGTCTTGCACAAAATACAAAGACTTCAAAGAATATTTTAAAGAAAACTTAGTCAAACAGTAAATAATAATTTCCAATGTTGAGACTTTTTTCTACGCGAAAAAGGTTTAATACATGAGTTTTTTGTCATAATTCTAAAAAAACTTTACCAAGCCAAAAAAAAAACGAAAAATGATTTTTTTCTCTAAATCAAAAACTCATGCTTTTTTGAAAAACCCTTTTACTTTAAACTATAGGTTTAGTTTGTGAATTATAATCAAGGGACCAACCGCAGGTGCGCTAAATTCAAAAATCACACAATCTTTTCTTTCACCACAAAAAAATTTCAAAACTAAGGTTAAAGTCTTTCAGGCTGAAATTGAGGGCGTAACCGCTCTCCGCCAGGAAGAAATAAACAATAAATTTGCGAGCGGAAAAATTAAAAAAAAAGTTTTCAGCGGTTATGTAACCAATTATTATTTAGTTGCGTCATGTGTTTCTCTGCACGTGATATTTTCTCAAAAAACTAGTGGTTACTTTACCACTCATTTATTTTCACCCTGATAGAATTTATCTTAATATAAAAATTACATTATTATTTTAGCAAACGTTCGCTTTCATAATAATATTAATACTTCTCGAGGTATATCTAATATAGGAGAAATTTAGAAAAAAAGTAAAATTTTGCTTCTTTAATATTTTCCGGTTTTTTCTTAAATTTTTTTTGAAATTAAAATACTTTAGTCAAAAAACAATTATTTTTTAGTTTATTTTTCAAAAAAAAAAAATTAAGTTTCATGAATAATAATCAAAAAAATATTACACTAACGTTCATTTAAACTCTGCAAGAAAAATTTTTTTACTTTCCATAAGGATTTCGAAAAAAACGCACGCAAAATCTGCTAAAGTACTTCTATTTTTGTTGTATATTTTTATAGAAAAATAACAATTTGTAAAATTTCACATATAATTGAAATACGTTTAAATAATTTGTTGCTACAGAAAAAATGTACACTAGTCCTTAGGTGGACATCTTTGGACTCAAAGAAATAAGCATCTGGTTTGTGCAGTAGCTCACTAAATAAAAAATTTGTACCATTACGAAAATGATTTGCTTATACGATCAACTAATTGCACAAAAAACTTTACTTTTTTATAACCTGACGCGATAACAATGGAAAAATTATACTCACAACGATCTTTGACAAGCGTGAAATCGTCATTTTTTATAATGTTATATTACGTGTTAAAATATAAACTTAAAAAAGTGACAATTTCGCGTTTGTCAAAGATGTTGTGAATATGGTTTTTTCTAATTTGTATTGCACCAGACTATAGGAAACTACGACTTTGATGTCGAATTAGTTATCGTAGAAACAAATTATTTTTATAATGGTACAATTTTTTTATTCGGTGAGCAAATGCACAAACCAGATACTTATTTCCTATAGCCCAAATGTGTCTACCTCATACTAGTCCACATCTTTTTTGTGAAAACATATGCCCGGGGGAAAATCGCCTGTTTTTCTTGCTCTATTTTTAGAGAATTTTTTTCAAAGATATACTTCCTTATTTTGGAGAATAAATATAAAGAATGAGTACCCAAAATATTGAAGCAAAATTATATTCTTGTAGATCCCAAAAACACTCCTTTACTATAAATGAGCTTTACTTTAAATGCACGGGGAGTTCGACTGCTGTGAGTGCCAAATTTGAAAATCGCAAAATCTCAATTTTGTTTTCTTCAACATTGATTAAAAAGATTTTCTTCACATTTAAAAAATCTTAAAAAAACGGAAAACTATCGAAATTCTTATTTTTAAATATTTTTATTATATTTAACATATATCGAAACTCCAAGGTGCCTGGTTTTAAAAGGGAGGTAGGGAGTCAGTCAAACCTTTTGTCTTCAATTTTGATGATTTTAAATTAGTGATTTATGTCAAAAATTTGCATATTATTTGGACTAGACTAGTTAGTTATCTAGTCCAGGAAAATTATCTAGTCTAGTCTAGTTCGGCGAAAATTATAATTATCTATTCCTAGTCTAGTACTAGTTTGCTTATCTAGCCTAGTACTAGTTAACACTAACTAGTCCTAGTACTACTTTTATCAATACAAATAAGCACGGTTTAAAATAAACAGTTTTTAAACCGCATATTTTTTAAACAATTAGCCTTTGTCAGCCATACGGCTGACAAATAATTTTTCCCGCATTTTTTCTAGCAAATACTTAAATTAATTTAAGTAAAATTTAAGTAATTTCAAAGATTAAATTTCCTACGGGCTTGTTGAAAAATGAGTGGCAGAAAAAGTTTTTTAAGCCGTAACACGCTAAACACCATTTATTTATACCATAAACTTATTAAAATGAAAATTTATAGATTAGCAAAAAAACTTTTAGACGGAGCTCTGGAGCTCCAAAAACGGGCGTTTCGCTCCGTTTTAAAATTAGTTTTATTATACTTTTACTCTTACATTTACTTAAAAAAATAGGCCTTACTTTTACTTTTACTTTACTTAACTTTTACTTTTACTTTACTTGTAAAGGTGCGGTGCGGATTCAAATTTTTTGTCTTCGATTTTGATAATTTTTTTTGATAAAAATTTTTTTCAACAAATTATCTCCAGTAGTTCAGGAGTTATAACCCCCCCCCAAAAAAATGGCGTTTTTCGACAATTCTGTACGTGGAAGATTACTCAATGGGTATAACGATTTAAATTACAAATTATTAACTTAAAGAAAGCGGCTATTTTCTACTTTAATTTGATACCTTGATCGTTAAGATTGTTGCAGTATTTGTCGAAATATTGTGTTTCCCGTACAAAAACCCGGGATTTTTTTGTTAAAAACACCAAACGACGGCAGCAATTTTATGAAGTTTTCCCAACCTTTTTTTCCTTCACTTCGTGTTTTTAGCGAAAAAATCGAGGGTTTTTTGTACGAGAAACGCAATATTTCGACAAATACTGCTAAATTTTAACGATCAAAGTATCGAATTAGAGTAGAAAGTAGCCGCAGTCTTTGAGTGCATAATTTGTAATTCAAATTTTAATACCTATTGAACAATTTTTCATGTACAGAATTGTCGAAAAACGTCATTTTTGGGGGGTCATAACTCCTGAACCACTGGAGATATTTTGTTGAAAATATTTTTGTTGGCTATTGGGGACAGGGGTAAGGTTGTCACAAAAATTATTAAAATCGAAGTCAAAAGGTGTAACTCCGCACCGCACCTTTAAATAAAATTTTGACCGTTACTTTTACTTTACTTAAATTAAAATTTTTAAAATTAATTTTACTTTTACTTAAAATAATCGAAAATCATTACTATTTAAAACACTAATGTACCTTTATTGAAAAATCAAATTACACTTTATTTTATATTTTACTTTGAAAAATCTTTATGTTTTCGGTTATTCCAATATTAAAAAACTCACCTTGTTGCCATTACCAGCATGTAGTTTTAGAAGCAAGCCAACCAATAGAAAACCCCATATTTTAAGCGTCTTCATAAGTGTTTGCCAAATAACTGGAACCAAATGATCGCGCGTTTTTTTTATTATACCACCATGTTTAAGTCAAAATCAAATAAGAAATGCGATGTGTCAATTAGTAATATTTTTATATTAATAGAAATACTTTTTTATATTTTTATATATATAATTTTTATATTTTTATATTAGTAATATACTGTTCGGAAATTATAATAAACTTCTATTAGAAGTGATAAAAATAGCTTTAATTCCTATGATATAATTCAACACGAGGCTACCTAACAAAAAGTTATCTAATTAATAAATAATTTCGCTTTTGAAACAGCAAATAAGCTTGAGTATTATGTTCACAAGTCGTTATTGCTATTTTAGTTGTAGTAATTTTTTTCTTTGTCAAGTACATAGTCTTCGAGCAAATCCTGACAAAGATAATAACGTCAAATTATAGAATATATTTATTTATAATTGCAATATTTTGAGCGAAATATTATATTTTGGCAAAAATCCAAAACAAACGATGACACAAAAAGAATCTTGATAATTGAAATTAGAATCTTCACGAAAATTTATGTTAGCTCCTGATTTTTTTCCCACGACGTTAATTATTTTATTTGTAGCAATATTTTTTGGTCAAGTAGTCTTTAGGCAGATCCGGATTGAGATATTCAAGTGAAATAATAGATAACATTTATTAATAGTTACAACATTTGGCCACGAATATTAACTTTTGACTAAAATTTTAAAAAATTAATGTAAAACCCAAAAGATTGTGAGATTCAAGCATAAGGGATAAAAAATTCAGCAAAAATTTATGTAAGGTACTAATCGACTAAAGTCACGTACGGAATATTTTTCATACGGTTTGGTAAAAAATTGCGTTTGCAACTGTCAAAGCACCCTAATTTTTTTCTTGCAAAACTACGCAAAAACTGTTAAACGTACAATTACTGAAATAAAAATCATACGGAAGAACCAATTAGCTGCGTGCCGATCATGCTTATGCAAATTAATTCTTTCGTAACTTCAATCGATTAGCATACTTAGGTTGCGTTCATTTATTTGCATACTTTAAAGGCTGGTTCATACTTATAAAAAAACGTCCTTTGGACAAAGCCCAAAGTACAATTTTAGAAAAGCAAAACTCCTTTGGACTTTTTCCTTTGGACAAAGTATGAACGCTACTTAGAATTTGTCCTTTGGACAAAGGACAAAATCCAAAGGAAAAAGTCCAAAGGAAAAAATATGAGCACGTTGTCCTTTGGATTTTGTCCTTTGGACTTTGTCCTTTGAACAAAGTCCAAAAGACGTTTTTACGCTGTATTTGTCCTTTGGACGTTTCCAAAGGACGTTTTGTCATAAGTATAAACCAGCCTTTATTAGTTATTCAAACTGATTATAATTTCTTTTCAGAAAAGCTAGAACTTACCAGAAATTTTAATTTCTCCCAATAAATTACTAGAAAGATTGTTAGAAAGATTTTTCTTACTAAAAAATTAATCACAAACATTATTAAAATATATTAATAGTCCCAAAACTATATTGTCTAAAATCCTTTATTCTCCCACAAAATGAGACAGTTGTAAGCGGGCTGAGATTTTAGATGGTCAGTTTTTATTTATTTTGCATAAAGCATGATTGATATGCAAGGCCGATGTTACGCAGCACTAACTGCGCAAACCAATACTACATATAATATTATTAACAAGCAATATCATCACAATGCAGCGTGTTTCAGTCGGGACTCAATCCAGGGACTTTCAGTATGCAAGACGTAAGATTTGCCATTGCGCAAAAACCGCCGCAGCTTACATTAGGACAGATAATTTTTATAAGTTGTGATCACTCTGTAATAAATTCACTTTTTTTCATTTTTGTAATTTAATTTAATAGTTTACCAGAGTAAGCCACTGTAAGAAAACCATCTATGGGGTAACTGATTAAAATTCGTGTAAGAAAATTATCTAAGGGTAACTGATTTAAACACCTTTTTTTGAAAAATTTTTCCTGGCTTTTTAATCCAGCCGAAATAGCTATTTTTGCTATCACATAATAGCTATTTTTGTTATTCCAGTGCAAAATTTGAATATTTCTGTTATAATTAAAAATCAATAGAGGTTTAAACTTTTTTTAATTTAGCCGAACTAAAGGCGCGTTCCATTCAGTTCAGCCAATTAGAAAAAATGGCTATAACTATTGCCAAAAACAATATAAGGTTGCAAATTTATAGTTACATATCTTTCTTGGTACACAGTATTTAATTTTTCCCATTTGGCAACCTTTTAATATTAATAAAGCGGCTTTAAATCAGTTTTCAAAACCTTAAGCCAGATTAAATATGTTGTGTTTTTTCTTAAACTTTTTTGGCGTGAAAAACTATTTCCATATAATATAACTTTTATTACGAGCACCCAACTTTAAAAAAACGTATGGTAAAAATTTTATTCCACTCTATTTGATTTTTTTTATATTTTTACCCAAAAATTGGTTGGAAATTTTCACTTCTAACTCAAAGAGTTTTTGCTTGGAGCATCTGAAGCGATTGTTTTTAAAGCCTGATGCCCACATCAGGGTGTAAGAAAAAAACCCAGCGAAACATTAACAAACAAGGTTGTTAAAAAGGTTTCAGTAGGCGGAGGAGGCCTTAGAAACTGAAGGTACAATCCGATCGCTCACTAACGATCGTTATAGGTTAGATTTAACTTTTGGCTGGTGACTTTCACCCTGTACCGTAAAGAGTAAAAAAAAATGAGTGGTACCTGGCGGATAATTGGGCAATTCTAAAATCAAATCAGATTCTCAAATCAGGGTGTATAAACCCCTGAATCATTACCAAACAAGGTTGTTAAAAACGTTTTAGCTGGCGGGGGCCTTAGAAAATATAAAGTGGCAACCTCATGGTTCTCTAATGATCGTTATAGGTTCGATTTAGCAGTTGGTTGGGGACTTTTACCTTGCATCCCAAAGAGATTGCCTTGACCTTGCAGTTCCTTGAGCGTTTGCCTATATTCCCAACTCAAGGTGCACCATGATTAGCTGATGAAGGTGAAGGTTGACCTTCACCTTAACCATGATTAATGGGCATACATGTAAGAATCCACCGAAACATTAACAAACAAGGTTGTTAAAAAACGTTTTAGGTCAAATGAGCCTAAGCTCAAGCAAAGCTTAAGCCCTAGCAAATTCAAGCCTAAGCAAATACTAAGGCTTAGCAAAATAAGGAGCCCATACTCTCCTGATTGTAAAAAAACTTCTTTATATTTTAAATTGAGGTTTAGTAAGTGAGTTATTGTAGAGAACCACCGCAAGTTGCACAGGATTTGAAATTTACAAAAACTTCATTTTCACCTCAATAACATTTATAACTAATTTAAAAACTATACAAACAGAAAAGTTATCAACGACTTTTCAAAAGCACATATACTGTTTTTGACTGAAACATTTTTCTCTACGCACAAGTTTCTAATTATCGTTGGCACAAATAAATTATGATTTTCGTGGTTTTCGCCCCTCGTAAATTATGATTTACGCTCTCACGCAATCCGGAGTTCCGGATTATTAAGTTATTATTTTAGTATTTTTGCCAGCTGTATTGTGTATTTTTCATTGACTAAAGAGATGGCCGCACGTTATCATTTTATTGTGCAGTATTTTTAATGCAAAAAACAGCTTAACTATACCATGAATAGAAGCTGCAGAACAAAATCTCTAAAACTTAAACCTAAACCAACTTCCTTTACCTTTTAACGTCTGATGTTGTTTTATATCTTTTGACCGCGTGAACAAAACTATAGCAGACTATATATCAGTCGACTTAGAAAAGTCGGGAAAAATTTTCTCTTAACCCAGTTTTTTTAATTTTTGGCACGCTGCCAATTTAAACTAAAATTTTGATGAAGCAAAAAAACGCCCCTTACAAAGTGAACCCTAGCTCATGCAAATCAAGATAGTTAAACATTAAAATAAGTACAGGGCTGTTATATTCTCCTCAATCAGACTATTCGATTGTAGTGCTTTATAAAACGAAAAACTATTGGAGTCGCGCGTCCGGACTTCCTGAAATTGTATGTTCGTAAAACGACACTTTTTACTGTAGCAAAAAAATGGTATTTTAAAGGGTCGCTGTTTTTGTTAACGCTGGACTACAAAAACTGTTGATATACTATTTCAATCGCATTAAATCGGCGCTTATTGCAAATACCGAAAATATTATATTTTTTTTGTTATTAACTGCATTTTTCGGAAAGTTAAACTGCTGGCAAATTTTTCCGAAAAAAAAACACCGAAATTCATCGACCAAAAACTATATCAAATACTTGAGAGCACCTCTTTAATGGGGCGTAAAATTTTTTTTCGCTACATTTTTTCGCAACACTTTTTTTTCCAATCGAAGTACACATTGTATCAACCACGTTTCTACGATGTGTACTTCGATTGGACATTTTTTTAAAATACCCATACTAAAACTTGGAAAACTGCAAAAACACACATTTTTAAAAATTGTATTTCTTTATCAGAAATGCTTGTAATTATTTAAACCACAACTAAACCAAACAACAGCCAAACCAAACCAATTAATTATCAGTTTATTAATTTAATTACAGCCCCCTAATTACATTATTTTTTACAAAATAAAAAAATGGATTCGCACAACAGAAAATATTATTTTTCAGGTCATAGTTGATATGGGCTACTTTTTATTTAAATGTGTTATGTTACAGTGTTTTAAACACTAAACAAAAATTTTTATTAAGCAAGCATCACAAAACCACTCATAACAACGTAACAACATTGTTTAAATTTTGCTATAAACGCAAACTATATCACAAAGCCACTCATAACAACGTAACAACATTGTTTAAATTTTGCTATAAACGCTAATTATATCACAAAACCACTCATAACAACGTAACAACATTGTTTAAATTTTGTTATAAAAGCATATTATATCAGAAACCCACTCATCACAACATAACAAAATTGTTTAAATTTTGCTATAAACGCAAATTATACCACAAAACCACTCATAACAACGTAACAACATTGTTTAAATTTTGCTATAAACGCAAATTATATCACAAAACCACTCATCACAACATAACAACATTGTGTTAAGTTGTGCTATAAAAACAAATTACATCACGATGCTACTCATAAAAAACATAACAAGATTGTGTTAAGTTTTGTTATAACAACAAACTCCATTACGAAATTTCTTATAAACCAAAAAAAACAACAAAAAAAATCGCATTCACATTCCTAAATAATGGTTACAGTGTCAGATTTTGGATTCACATACAAGAATTTAATTTAAATAGCATTAGAGGATTTGCTCATAACTATTGTCATTTAAAAATTTGTTAAACGAGGTTTTAGAATTATTAAAATTTTTGTTAACGTTTTTTTAATTTTAACGAGATAAATGAACCTCAAAAAGTCCTAAACGATAATTGGTTTGTTTTATTTAGTTTTTTTTTAATTTTAATCTATTTCAAGCGGTATTTTT
Source organism: Microlaimidae sp. YZB2_3 (assembly GCA_030248175.1). Classification (NCBI taxonomy): domain Eukaryota; kingdom Metazoa; phylum Nematoda; class Chromadorea; order Desmodorida; family Microlaimidae; species Microlaimidae sp. YZB2_3. Next base: position 5,575 of record JASAMX010003251.1, on the reverse strand, counting down.
ACCTTAGTAGAATAACTGACTTAAATTCTACCAGTCTTAATTTCGGCCACCAGGGGCCTGTTTCATAAAATACTGGTAAATTTTACAAGTTTGTAAAATGGAGAAAAATACAAGTTTTTAAAATTACTGACTTGTAAATTTTTAAACAAATAAAAAGATGTTTTTATATGTGTTATTTATATAGATTTTTTAATATATAATTTAATATTAGTAATATAAATAATAATATATTTAATTTTTATATAGATTTTTTATATTTTTTTATATATAGATTTTTTAATATACCTCCACAAACCAACAAAAAAAAATAATTCAAATTTACAATGGTATTTTTACTTGTATTTTTTACTTGTATTTTTCACTTGTATTTTCACTTGTATTCAAGTTTTTTTACAAGCTTGTAAAAAAATCAAGTGAAATCGTAAAGTAAATTTTACCCTACTCGGAGTAGGGTAAATTTTTCTTTTGAAAACTTGTGAAAAATTACAAGTGGCCAAAGTTTAAAACTGGAATAACTTTAAACACACAACAGCTACGTACATGAAATTTTAAATAGTTTGCACATGGCATATAATCTTTTTTCATTTCAAATTTCAACGCAAATGGTTCAGAATAAAAAAAGTTATTGATAGAAATGTAATTTACGAAGACCAGTATTTTATGAAACAGGCCCCAGCTGTTAATTTTTCCATACGCAAAATTATAAAGTAAACTGCTTATTGCTAGATAAATTCTCATGTCATATACCTAGCCATACACAGTTTGTTTTATAATTTTGCAACACAAAAATAACAGCCGGTGGCCGAATTTAAATCAGTTACGTTAAAAAAATTGTAAACGATTTTTTAATATCTTATCTAATGACAATGAGGTTGAACAAATCGTTTAATGTTATGCAGGTTAAAATCTTTTACTGAAAACCTTTTTATAAACTGTAGCTGAAAATTAATTTAGCAGTTAATAGGAAAACAACCACAAAAAAGCAAAAAATATAACCTATAGGAAAGATAAATGTAGTGTTTTACATACATAAGACAAAGTAAAAAATAGATAACATTAAAATTTACACCTTAAGCTCACACTGAATTTTCAAAAGTTTGACCATTCTGAAAAATCAAATTTAACTTTATTAATTTTCTCAATATTTTATCGAATGACCTTTTACTTTTAAAGTTATAATTTAGTTTTTGAAAGTTTACTTTATAAAGTACATATTTTTTATTGCCACTATTTTTATTAATTTAAAACTTTACATAGAGTAGGTTATGGAGGCAACTGATCTGCATTAACCGCTTTTCATCCCTGTTGGGCTTGCAGCGCTGTTTTTTGCTAAAAACATACAATGGCACAATTAATTTATTAAATTAAAATATGCAACTCCGTACCAGCGAATTCACTACTCCCTCCTAATAAACTTCGCTGACACTGCTGCAAGTTATTGTACAGCGTCATAATACTGTGAAAACCTTTAACAGTAAACAACTTTCGTTCAATCGATCAAAGTCACATAAGAGATATTTAGGTGTGGAAAGTGCGTTTGCAACTGTCGGTCACCTTAATTTTTGTTGAAAAGTCGCGCAAAAACTGCTGAACGTACTATTACTGAAATAAACATTATACGGAACGGTCAATTACCAAGGCGTCAACTTTTGCCATGCAAAATAAACCACATCGTATGAAAATTATTCCTTATGTAATTTTGGTCGATTGGGATGGTTTTTTGACCATAGTGTATGAAAAATTAAAACTGTGTGAGAAATATACTCTTGACTTTTTTGCAAATGCTTTTGCAAAAAAGTCAAGAGTTTAGCTTGTTTTTAAATAATTATTAAGGTTGCTTTAACTAATTAAATATATCGACATATTATGACTTAAATCATGACTGAAAAACGTCATAATTTTATAAATTTTATCGTGAAATCAATTTTAATTTAATCTAAAAATCAATTTTAATTTAATGGAGTGTCTCGAAGATTGTCAACAATTTTAAATAAGAAAAATATCAAGTTATATTTACTTCGTATCAAGTTATATCGTACATGCGTGTCCGGAGATAGGGCGTATTTTTGGAATTAATGAATAACAAAAATTTTACACAAAAACATTGTATTGAAGATGAAATGTTAATTCCATTGTTTTAAAGATTAATTTGTGAAAAGATTTCTAACGGTTATTAAGTTAATACAAACTTTTTTTACATTTTTTGTCACATAAAATTTTTGTTGTTTTGACTTTGTATTTTGTAACCCTATACTTCTACAATAAAAATATTGTTAATTTCATCTTCCATTTTGTTGCAATCATATAGGGTAACTGACTTAATTTCAGCCACTTTTTTTATTTTTTTGTATAATTTTTTCTGGCTTTTCTAATCGATCCAGGATTTAGTCTAAAAATTAAACGACAATTATTTTTGTTATTCCAGTGCAAAATTTAAAAATTTTGGTTACACTTTAAAATCAATGAAGGTTTAAACTTTTTTAAATAGTTGCCGAAGTTAAGGCGCGTGCCAATAATATCGGTCACCCAGAAAAAACTGGCTATAAAAATTGCTAAAACGAATGATAAATATTTTTAGAGGTTGCAAATTTATCCTTGGGTATTGTTCTTGGTACATATAACCTAATTTTTTCCCGTTTGCAAACTTTTATATAGCTATTAGCAAGATTTTAAATAATTATGTCAAAACTTTAAAAAACACAAGTTTTAATAACAAGTATTTTTCGTTGAATTTTTTTTGGTGTAAAAAAATATTTCAACATAAAACGGCTTTTGTTACAGCCAGCCAAAAAAAGCCAGTAAGAAAAAGCCTAGTAAAACTTTTATTCCACTCTATTGAGTTTTTTAATATTTTTAACCTTAAAATAACAAAAAAAAAACAAAATCCGCCTTAAGTTTGGCCACCTTTTAGGTTTAAAAAGAAACCAAAACAAAAGCCTAAAACACAAATAAACGATTATATAACCCAAAATTATCAATTTTAAGGTAAACAAGACGTTAAAAAAGTTAAAAAATGGTATAATTTCACACCAACCCTTGCCTAGTTTTGATGTTTCATATCTGACTGTATTCCTCCGCCAAGAAAATAACCTGAGCTTTTTTTTTACTGCATTTCAATAATCTTTGAGAAAAACCTATATTAGTTTTTAGATAGTGCGAACCTAGTCAATTGAGAGTTGGATTACTCCTGCCCGTACAGATGTTTACCACGTAATTCTTATGAATGCATTCCTCCGCCAAAGGACATAACCTTACATTTATACTTTGTTTTAATTTACTTTCACAACTTTTTGAAGCATTGGTACTCTATATCGTGGTAACTGCTGGGTTGGGTAGGGAAACCCGATTGATATTAATATTTGCTATATTTACTATATTCACTATATGACTGCATCCTTCCGCCAAGAAAATGACTTGACTTTTTTGATGTGCTTCTTTTTTTTTGAGAAATTCCTTCCAGTCCATTCATAATTTAGAAAAACCTAGTAAATTATGTGTTGGGTAACCCCACCCGTGGTGAAAATTGTGTTAAAGAGGTTTTTCACGTGAATTTTAAGGTGGTCGAAATTAACGGAATCTTAAAATGCGCATTTAGTTAAACGCATTGCAAAATGATTTTGAAGAAAACATCAAAACATGAGAATTAACGATTTTGAGCCTTAAATAGAAGTTATTTTAAGGTTATGTAGTGCTTCGTTCTAAATTTCATGCAGTTTAAACACAAAGCAAGAATCCAGAAAATCCCAATAAATTCACTTTTTGTATGAAAATGTTAATAATGCAGAATAACACAAATAAAAAACTTTTGCAAAAATACTTTATTCAGATTTCATCCAGTTACTTTTGTGCTAGTTCTTTTGCGTTTTAAAAATAAGCAAATTTTCTAACACCCTAAATTGGTGGTCGAAATTAAGTCAGATACTCTACTGTATTTAATACAATTTCATACAATCATAACCATACAAAAACCATACAAATTGAATTATAACCATACAAAAAATTTAGATTGAACGTGTTTTTTTCAGTTTTTTTTTCAATATAAAAAAGGACTGCAATTGCTAATAAAAACAGAAAAAAAAACAAACAAAGTAAAAATTAATTAAAACAACAAATTTTAAAAAAATACGCGGCAGACATAATCTTTTACATATTATCTGGCTACTTTTGTTTGACATAAAATTAATAAAGTTTAGTCCTGGTGTAAATCTTAAAAGCTTTAAAATGTTTTTCCAAGCTTGCTTTATGCAACATATTTATTGTGCCACAACAAGTCAAAAGTATTTTTTAAATGCATGTAGATTTTCTGTTTTATATAAACAGATTTTTTTGATCTGAGGCCGCATGCATAGATCTTTCTCGAATTTTTTGAGAATTTTTGTACGCTTGTATTTTTAAACTTCAAAAGCTACAGCCGTAAATTGTTCAAATTTTTAATAATGAAGTTTTATTTATTTGATATAAGCCACAAACAGTACCTACTGATATAAAACGTAAAAATAAGGCCTTAAAAATTTGACAAAAATTTTAAAGAGACCTGTGCATACCAAGAAAAAATATGCTAACTTCACATATCAGTTAATAATTAACCCGGTAGAATGATAACTGCTTTGTTTTGGAAGTTGGAACAATTAAACGTTTGATTAAATCTATATTTATTAAATATTAATTATATTAATTAAATTAATTAAATCTTCGTGTTCAGTAACTTTTTTCGAACCACAAACAAATTATTTGGTTGCATTGTTTTTTAACTCAAAATACCTACAAAATTCAAAAATTTTGCAGGCATTTCGAAATCATTTGGTAGTTGAATGTCGAATTGGGAGAAATAAAACAAAATTTGAACAAGAAGGGCGGCAAAAAAAGCACCCGTGGCAAAGGCGGAAAATGCACCCATGCACAAGGCGGAAAAAAGCACCAAGGCGAAAAAACGAGCGCATGACAGATATCGCACAGCGGCGGTTATTCATTCCGTTATAAGTAAGAAATTATTGCGTTAACTTATTATAAGTATTAACAAAGGTGGATAATCTAATAAAGGTATGTCACAGCGGTCTGTAGCAGCGTGCATCATAAAATCCAATTCAGGCCGCACGTCCGGCCAGAAGCCGCACGTCCGGCCAGAAGCCGCACGTCCGGCCAAAAGCCGCACGTCCGGCCAAAAGCCGCACGTCCGGCCAAAAGCCGCACGTCCGGCCAAAAGCCGCACGTCCGGCCAAAAGCCGCACGTCCGGCCAAAAGCCGCACGTCCGGCCAAAAGCCGCACGTCCGGCCAAAAGCCGCACGTCCGGCCAAAAGCCGCACGTCCGGCCACAAGGGAGTTAATTTTGCTGCATTGCGTTCTTGTTATTTTTACCATAGTGGTGTGACGTGGCCGACTGCTCTGGCGAATATATTATTTACATTTTTCTTGTGTGAATTATTTAAACCTTTATTACGGTCGTAATAAAAGTTTAGATTATCCACCTTTGATGATACCAATAAAATAAACGTAAAAATAACAATAAAATACAATACTAAAAATATTCAATTTGTGAATTTCGATTTAGCGTATCCTGAATAATGCACACTTTTT